>MU619815.1:0-105334 GCA_025201785.1 Xylaria longipes
AAATATATTATAATATTAAAATTTTTAAAATAATTTTTAACTTAAATAAAATTAAAAAAGTTTTATAATAAACATAAACCGCTAGCTATTTTAAAGCTAAAACTTTAATAAATATATTAAATATATTAAAAATAATAAATATATTAAAAATATTAAATATATTAAAAGTATTAAATAAAATAGTTTATATATATATATAAAAAAAAATTTAAAAAAAAAATATTAAATATATAATAATAATTATATATTTATTTATACTTAAAATAAAAAATAAATTTACTTATATATATTTATTTAATAATTAATTATTGTTTATTTATATCGGAATATTAAATATAACTATATATATATAATAAAAACTAATAATTATAAAGAGGTGTTTTAAATAAAAAAGTAAAATGTTTTATTTAAACAACTAAAATTTTTTTAGCTAAAATTTCAAACTAAAAAAACCTTTGTTTTACTTAGTTATAACTTTTTTGCTAAAAACATAGGTATAATTTATAAATAAATATATATATAAGTAAGCTATAACACTAGCTATAACTTAGCTATATATACTATATTTATATATACGGGCTAACTATTTACTACTAAAGCTGCTAGCTATAACTAATATTATTATTATTAATAAAAAGGTTTTATTTTACTGCTGTTTTTTAAAAGTTTTTTTTATTGTTTTATTAAAGCTATAGTTTTATTTTTTATTTATATTTATTTTTACACGCGATTATTTTTAAAAATTATCAAATTTTAATTATTTTATTAAATTTAATAAATTATTATAAGTTTAACTTATTAATAATTTTTTACTTTAACTTTTAATTATAATAAATAATTAATTTTTTAATATTAAAAAAAAATATAAAAAAAAACAAAAAAACAACATAAGTAATATAAATAAAAAGAAATTTTATAATATAACTAAAAATAATAATAATATTATAATAATTAAATAAAAAATCTAATATAATTATTAATATATAAATAATTAAACTTTAATTATATTTTAAAAATAAAATAAAACTTTAATTAAAAATATTATAAATATTATTTTTAAAATTATTAAATAACGTTTAAATTAATTATTTTATATTATTTATTTAATAAATATTTATATTTTATAATAGCTGTTATTAATAAAACTTTTTTTATTTAAATTTATTATTTATTTATAGTTAATTATTTTATATTTATATAATTAAATAAATAAACATATATTTATATATTTATTTTATAAGTTATTAACTTATAATTTTATTATTATTATATTATAATATAAACTTTTATTTGTTTTTTTAAATTTCTTTTATTTTTAATTTTTTTTAAATTATATTTAAGTTTTATTTAAAAGTTTATTTTTAATTATTTTATTACTTAAATAATATATTTATTATTAAATATTAATTTATTAATTTTTATATTATTTATATTAATATTATATAAAAATAAAATATTAATTTTAATAGTTTTAATATTGTTTTTATTTTTATATAAATATTTTAAATTAAAATAAATATTTAACTAAAAGCTAAAAATCAAATATTATATATAAGTTAGTATTTATTTAATTATATATAAAATATATTAAACTAAGTTATATATATAAATAATTATATTTATAAAATTATATTAACTTAATTTAAATTAATTTATTATATTTAGCTTAAAAAAAATTTACGGATTAATTATATATATTTATAATTCTTTATAAATAAAAATAGTAAAAAATATTTTATATTTAACTATATTAAAAAATATAGCTATAAATAACTTTTAAATTAATAGCTATTTAATAAAAAGTTTTAATAAATATTTAATTTTTAGTTTTTTTTTAAATATAAAAGTTTATAATAAGTTTTTAAAATAAAAATATTTTTTTTTAATTATTAATTTATAACTAAAAAAAAAAAGAAAAAAGATTTAATAAAATAAATAATTTATACTTTTAAAGTATATTAAATATAATATTTTTTACTTTTTGTTTTTTAGTTAAATTATTAAAATATAATAATTTTAACTAAAGTTTTAATTTAAAAAAAAATAAACTATATTATAAATAAATAAAACTAATAAATAATAAAATTATTTAAAAACTTTTTATATAATTATATTATAAATAAAAAAATTTTAAAATATTTTATATTTTTAATTTTCTTTTTAATATTTTAATTATATATTATATTTTTAATAAGTTTATATAATTATTATTTAAATAAAAGCTATATTATATTATTAAAATAATATATATAATATTTAAGCTAATAAAATTTAATAAAAATAAAAAATAAAAATCTTTTATATTATTATTTATATTTAAACTTATATACTTATATAAACTTTTTTAATATATTATATTAGCTTATAATTAAATAACTTTTAAAATAACTAAATAATTAGTTTTAACTTATTATATATAATAGCTTAATAATTTTTTTAAATTAATAGCTTTATTTAAGGTTATAAATAATTAATTATAATAAAAATTTAAAATAATATTAAAAAAGCTTAATTTTAAAGGTTAAAATTAATTATATTTAAAAATAAAAATTATTAATATTAAAACTTATTAAAATCTTTTTTTTTTAAATAAATATATTTAAAACTTTTTATATTTTAATATTTCCGCTTTTTTTCCGGGCAGCTTATTTTAACTTATTTATAATAATAATTATATATAGCTTATTATAATAATATAATATATTTTTTAAAAATATTTAAAACTATTTTTTAAATAAAATAAATAATAGTTTAAATATTTTATTATTCCTGCTTTAAATATTAAAAAATAAACAGCTAAGCGTTTTAAATATTTTTAATTGTAAAATATATTTTTATATTTATAGCTGTTATAACTAAAAATGTTTATTAAACGTTTTAAAAACTTTTAATTTTAAAATACGTTTTTATATTTATAGTAGTTATAATTAAAATTTTTTATTAAACTTTATCCCGCTTTTAATAACTATAATATTATTTTTATAATTAAAATAAAATATACGAAAATTTTATTTAAGTTAATATTAAAACTTTTTTAATATTTTTTTTAGCGGGAAAAAAGTTTTTATTTAAATTTAGCTATAATATTTTATAATTTTTTATTATTTTATTTTAAATAATTAAAACAACGTTAAAGTTAAATTTATTAATATATTTAATTATTTATTTTATAAAATAGCTTTTTTTTTTCCGTATAATATTAAATAAGTTGTTTATTTTAGCTTAATATTTTAAAAGCTAATATTTTTAATTTTTATAAAATTAAAATAAAATAATTACTATAAAATAATAAAATTTACTATATATTTATAATAAAAAAGTTTTTTATAGTAGATTATATATACTTAATATAATATATATATATATATAAATATATATAAAACTTTTTATTTATTAGTTAAATTTTTTTTTTATTAACAGTAAATTATTTTTTTTATTCTAAAAAAGCTATAAAAAAGTATATATAATAACTGCTTAAAAAATAATATAATTATAACTATATTTAGTTTTTTATTATTTATTTTAATATATATTTTAATTAAATAATTTTATTTAAAGCAATTTAATTAATTAAAATATAAAACTATATATTTATAACTTTAATAATATTTTATATAAATATAGTTATTTATTTTATCCGCGGTATTTTTAAATATTAAATATAAATATTACTATATATTATTTTAATACTAAAATAATTAACTTTTTTTAATAATAAAAAGTTTAAATAATATTTTAATATTATATATTATAATATTAAAAAAAAAAATTTAATATATATATATAGTTAAAAACTAGCTTATAAAAATGCTAAAACTTTTTTATATAATAATATAAATTTATTTTTATTTTTTACGTTAAATATAGCTAGGTTTTATTAAACATTATATAAATATTATATTATATTTTTTTTTTTTTTACTACAGCTAAAAATAATTAAAATTAATATTAAAACGTTTATTTTTTATTGTTTTTTTTAATTAAATAATATATAATTAAATATATAATTATTTAATTATTTTACCTGTATATATAAATTTAATTTTTTAAAAAATACCCGGAATATTTATAAGTTTATAAAACAAACTTAAATAATAACTTTATTTAATTTATAAAAAGATATATTTTAATTGCTTATATTAATTTTATTTATAATATTAAATATAAACTAACTTATTAAAAATATTTTATGTTTTAAATTTTAATTAATATTTATAATAAATAAAAATATTTAAAATAATATAATTAACTTTATAGTTTTAAATATTATTTTATTATTTTAATATATTATTAACAATATAAATTATATTTTTTAAAATCTTTATAATAAAATAAGCTTTAAATTAACTAACGTTTTTTTTAAAGTTTTTTTTATAAAAATAACAGCTAATAATTTATATTTTTATATTATTAATAATATAAAATTTATTTTTTAAAACTTTTATAATAAAATAAACTTTAAACTAGCTAATATTTTTTTTAAAACTTATTTTATAAAAACAACAGCTAATAATTTAAACTTTATATAGCATTTATTATATTTAAATACTTTATAAGTTAATTATAACATATATATGCTTTTAAACTTTTTAGTTTATTAAATTAAATTATTTAATACTTATATCCAATTCTTAAACGTTTATATTTAAACTTTAAAAATATAATATTAAAAAACTAATAATATAATTAATAAATTTATAAACTAGTTTAAAAAAATAAAAACATATTATTAAAAATTAAAAATAGCTATAATAAATATAATTAAACAAGTCTTTATTAATCTTTTTAAATAATAAATAATTAATAGTTTAGTTATATAAAAATAAATCTAAGTATTATAATATAATAGTTTTTATTTCGGAAAATATATTATTATAACGTTTTATAAATTTTCTTTTTTAATTTTCTTTTTTGTATTAAAGCTTTTAGTTATAAAAATTATAATTTAAAATATTTTTTTAGGTTTAACAGGTTATAGTTTTTTTTATTTTTATAAATAGCTTTATATTCTTTTATAGTATTAATATTTAATACGTTTTATATATACTATTTATTTTAACTATATATAACTATAAATACTAGCTATTATATTATAATATAAAACTAAACATTTAAATACTTAAAATATTTAAATATTTAATTAATATAATAAAACACCTATAATAAATACTTAAATATTTAAAAATCTTTATAGGTTTTCTTTTTTATAATTTATATTTTCGAGTTAATATATATTATTATAAATTTATAACCTTTAATTTAAATTAAATAAACGTTTTATATAGTTTAATAATTAAAATTTAATAAAACTGGTTAAATATTTAATTAAACTAGGCTAAAATAAATATAAAAACTTATATTAAATTTTATAATATAATAAAGGTTAAATATATTATAATATATATATAAAATTTTAAAAGTTATAAGTTTTAATATAACTTTTTTAAATTTATTTATTTTATATAAATTTAATAAATGTAATGGATGTAATAAAAGCAGCAGGTCTAAACACTTAATTTACTTATTATTAGGAGCTAATATTTTATATAAGGAAGAAAAGAAAAAGAAGCGTAATAGGTACAGGAATTTACACCTAAATATATAGCCCGCGAAGGTATTTACTACAGCAGTAGTTGCCTAGTGAATACTAGCCAGTAAATACTGTAGCCCCTGTATGGACCACTAGCTACCCTAGCCACACAGCGCCTGGGCTGTGACAATAAGCTTATTTAAACTTTATTGACTATTTATATTTTATTTCTTTTTAGCTGCTTATTTTTTAGCTGCTTATTTTTAATATTATTTAATTATTATATATTTTATATATAATTTATAATATATTTTTATATAATTTTCAATATATTTATAACCTTTTAATAATATGTTATAAATTTAATAATAAAATATTATATTTTTATTTAAGTTAGCTAAATATAAGCTTTTAAAATATTTAACCGCGTTTTTTAAACAGTAAAACGTTTAATAATATTAATTAATATTTAAATTATTTAGCTTAAGCTTAAAAGCTTTATTAATGTAAAAAAAACATTTTTTTAACCTTTAGCTAACTTTATTAATAATAATAAACTTTTTTAATTTATTAAATTATTATTAGTATAGTATATTTAAATTAAATAATTTAAAAAAAAAATTTATTAGTTTAATAAAAACAAGCTTTAAAATATAAAGTTTATTAATATAATAATATATTTTTATTATTTAAATTACTATAGTTTATGTTTATTATTATATTTTTAAATTTATAATAAATAATATTTTAAAAAGCTTAATTAATTATTAATAAATAGCAGTTATAAGCTAAACTAGCTAATTAAATAAATAAAAATAAAGTTTATTTTCAAAATTATATAGTTATATTTTATATAGCTTAAGTTATAGTTTATATTTTTATTTTTTTATTATAATAAATTAATATAGTTATATTTAAATATAATAAAGCTTTTTATATAAAATATCCTAAGCTTTTGCTTTAATTTTTATTTTTATTAATTTATCTTTTAAAATAATAATTTTAAAATAATTTTAAATAACAGGGTTTTATTTCGTAAAAAACTTTATATTTTACTAGTTATTTTAAAAATAACCGTAGCTTATAACCTATTTTAATAAGTTTTATTAAACTATTAAACTTGTATAAACTATTTAAATATTTATATATACCTAGCAGCTAAAATAATATTACTAAAAAATTATTAAGTTTTAATAGTTTAAAACTAAGTTTTATAAAAATTTATTAACATTAATTATTTTAATTAATATAAACACACGAAATAAATAAATAAAAAAAATTTATAATTATTATTTTAATTTATAATATTATTAATATTATATTAAATATTATAACTAATTATATTATACTTATATTTAACAAGCTTTTTAATATTAATAAACCGCGTAGTTATTATTTTAATTTTAATAAAATTTATTTTTATTATAAATCTATTTTTAGTTATAGCTTAATATAGTTATTGAAATATAAATAAATTATTAAACTTTATTTTTAAAAATAATAAAAGCTTATATTTATTATTATAAATATTTAATTTAGCGAAAAAATATAAATTATTATTTAAATTTTTATTTTTAACTATATAATAATAATAAAATATTTTTAAAAAAATAAATAAAAAATAAAAAAATAAGCTAAAGTTATAAATAATTTTTAAAATAAAAAAGGTTTTTTTATTTAAATTTAAATTAACTTATAAGCTAAAAATAAAACAATATATAAAACTAAAGTTATATGTTAAAAATATTTAAATATTGTTAAAGCGGAGTTAATAAATGAAGTTTAAGCAAAAACTAGCGGAAGTTATTAATAAAAGAAATAAAATATTTAAAATATAAAATTCTTTTATATTAAATAATATATTTATAGTATATAAAACTATATTAAAAATTATTTTTTAGTGGTTAAAAAACTACGTTTATATTAAAAAACTATTTAAAATTCAAAATAAATAAAGCTTAAATTAATTATAAAGCGATTTATTTTTTTATTATTATTTAATTTATATTTTATATTTATTTAATAAATAGTTTAATATATTAATATTATTAATAAATTAAAAGTTTTAATATAAGTTTAGTTATAGTTTATATTTTTAAATAATTAATAAATTAATTAAGTTTATTTTTTTAATAGTTATAAAAAAAACATAAATATTATTTTAAAACGTTTTTTTTTTAATTTTAAAAATAATTTTTTTATTTTTTCTAGTTTTTTAATTTAAATATTACTTATAAAAACAAATTATTATAATAATATTAATATTATTAAAAACGTTTTTTTAATTTTTTTTAATAGCTTTATAAACTTTATTTATATTAGTTTTATTAAAGTTTAGCTTTAAAGTTAAATAATATTATTAAATTTCTTTATTATTATTTTTTTATTTTAAATGTTTATTTTATTTTTTTAAAATAATATTTATAAATAAATATTTTTTATTAGTTTTTTATTAATAACTTTTTTAATATTTTAATAAATATAAGTTATTTTAAAACAATATTTAGTTAAAACTTTTATTATTAAAATTAAAATTAAAAAAGCTAGTATTTTTAATTTATATTATAATATTTATAATACCGCGTATATTTTATTAAAATAAAGTTATAAAAATAAAATATTTTAAATTAAAAGCTATAAACCGCGAAGTATTTAAAAAATTAACTTTTTTAATAAAGTTATTTTTATTACTACTATTTTTACTACTTAAAAATAAACTATTACCCGAGAACAAGCTATTATTTAAAAACAAGGTATTAGTTAAAAACGAATTATTATTTAAAAATAAATTATTATTATAAAATATACTAATATTAAAAAATGATATTAAATTATATTTTAAGCTTAAATTAAATAGCTATAAATTTAAATATAAATTTTAATTATAATATAAATAGTTATATAACAGCAATATTTTAAATATAAGCTTAAAAAAATTATAATAATAAATATTATAAATAATAAAAAATAAAAGTTTAAAACTTTTTTAAAAGAAATTTAAATTAAAATTATTTTATTTATAAAACTATTATAATAAATAAAAATATAATATTTAAATAATTAAATAAAACTAATTATTTTATTTATAAAATTATAATAAATAAAAATATAATATTTAAATAATTAAATAAATTTAATTATTTTATTTATAAAGCTATAATAAATAAAAACATAATATTTAAATATTTAAATAAAATATAAGCTTATTATTATAACTTATAAATAAAAACTTATAAAAACAATTATTTATTTAATATAAATATATTAGCTTTTATATATCTTTTAAAAAACAAATTAATATTTTTTTTTTACTTTTATTATTATATAAAACTTTTTTATAAATATACGTTATATTATTTTTAAACTATTTTTTTAAAAGTTTTAATAATATAAAATATTTTAAATATTATAGCTAGTAATAATTAATAAAATTGCGTAAAATAATATTTAAATATATAGTTATAAATATATAGTTTATTTTATAATCGGAAAATATTTATTTTTAAAATATATTTTTTAAAAAAATAGCTGTTTTAATAAAATAAATATTTTAGCGAAAATAAATTAAATTAATAAAAATAAATTAGTAAATATTTTAGTAAAAACTATTTTATTAAAACTAAAATATTTATATTATTAAAATAACTATTTTTATTAAAACTAAAATATTTATTTTATTAAAATATTTATATTATTAAAATATTTATTTTTAACAGCTAATTTTTTATAAACTTTTATAAATATAATTTTAATTTATTTATTAAAGTTTTTCTAGCTTACCTGCTAAAGCTTCTTTAACTTATTTATTAAAACTTTTTTAGCTTATTTTTTAAAGCTTTTAAAAGTTATTTTTTAAAGGTTATATTTTAAAGGTTATTTTTTAAAAGTTATTTTTTATAAATTACTTTTTATAAGTTATTTTTTACGTTATTAAAATTTATTTTTTAAAAATTACTTAAAATTATTTTTTAAACCTTTTTTAGTTTATTTTTATTTATTAATATTTAAATCGTGCTATAATATTTTACTATACTAGCTATAAATAAAGCTTAATAATATATATAAGCTATACTAGCTATAAATATATAAAATATTATTAGTTTAGTTTTTATATAAAAAAAGCTAATATTATAATAAAAAAAGATTTAATAAAAAAAGCTTAATAATATATATAAATAATTTATTATTTTTTTTAAAAAAATATTTTCTTTTTATAAATTTATAAGTTATTATATATATTTATTAATTTAAAATTTTATAACTAAAAAATATTTTTTTTATATATTATTTAATAAGTATAAATAGCCGCCGCGTTATTAAAAAATTATATATTATTTTTTAACTATTATATATTAATTTAAACCGTTTATATTTATAACTATTAATTTAAACTATATAATAAATTAAAAAGTCTTTTTATATAATTAAATATATAACTGTAAAATTTAATAATTTACCCGAAAATAAATAAAGCTTTAAAAAATTAATTAAAAAACTAAATATATATTAAAAAATAAAACAAAAAATAATTTAACAAAAAAAATAAACAACTTAAAATATAACTTAAAAAATAAAAAAATAAACAGCTTAAAATATAACCCGAAAAATAAATAAAAACGTATAAAATACTGTTTAATAAATAACTTTAACTGTTTAAAAAATAGTTTAAATAATTTAACAAGCTTTATAGCAGTTTATTATTTAAAAAATCCAACCTAAAAAAGTTATTATTAATAGCATTTTTTAATCGGATAAAAAAAACTTATAACGCCTTAGCTTTTAATAAGTTTAATACTTAATTATTTATTTATTATAAGTTTTTTTTTTTTTTTAAGCTATTTATTAAATATTAAATAAAACAAAAATTAAAAAGTTTTTAAAAATATTAATATAAGCTAAATATAAATATATATTATTATATAAGCTATAAAAACTATTTTATTAGCTATATATAAAAGAAAACAGTTTAATAAATTAATTTAAATTAAGTTATATTTTAAGTTGCGCTTTTTTTACTACGTTTAATTAATTAACTATATTAAAAATATAAAAATATTCTTTTAAATTTATATAGCTATTATTATTATATATATATTTATTTTTTATATAAAATAAATATATTTTTAATATTTTTATTATATTATTTTTTATTAATTAATTAACTTTTACTAAACTTTAAATATTTAAATATAAACTTACTACAAGTTATTTAAAAGCTTTTAATTAATTAACTATTATAAAAATATAGGTTTAAGTTTATTTAGCTACTATTATTATATATATATTTATTTTTTATATAAAATAAATATATTTTCAATATTTTTACTATACTACTTTTTATTAATTAATTAATATTTACTTAAATAAGCTATAATATAAATAAATATATAATATATTTAAGTATACTTAAACTAAATTATAAAAATTTAGCTATAATTAATTTAAAAAATAAATTTTAAAAGCTTAACAACTTGTTTTATTAAAAAGTACTATAATAAAGATTATATATTTAAAAATATATAATATATTAAATAAATAAAAACTATTATAATTTAAATTTTAATATTAATAACTATATATTAATATTAAATAAATAATAATTATAAAAAATAAATTAACTTTTTAATAAATTTAATTATTTTATAACTTAATAAAAATATAAAGTTTTTAAATATAATAAAAATATATTTATTTTAAAAATTTTATTTTTATAAAGAATTTTAAACTATTATTATATAAATAAATTATATAAATATTTTAATAATTTATTATTAAGCTAAAAAAGTAAAAACTTTAATAATAAAATAATAAAACTAAAAAAAAAAAGAATTTTATTATTAAATAAATTTATATATTAAAAGTTTATTATTATAAGCTATAATATTAAATTAATTAAAAAAGTTAAAAAGTAAATAATAAATAATATTTTATAAAAAATTTTAAAACTAATATAAAAGTTTTAAAAAGGTTTTATAATATAAATCCCGATTTTATTAAACCGTTAATAAAACTAAACGTATAACTAAATATAATATAAAAAATTAATTTTAATAAGCTATATTTAAATAATAATAAAATATAAACGTAAAAAAAAAAATTTATAAAACTTAAACACGTATAAAACAACTTAATTTAAAAATATTTAATTAATATATAAAAAAATTAATATAATAATTTAATAAAACAAAAACTTTATAAAAAACTATATTAATAAAGATTTAAAACAAATTTTTTTTTATTAAAAAATAATTAAATTATTTATTTAATCCCTGGCAAGGTTTTTTAATTAAAGCTATATTTTATAAATAAGTTATTTTTTTTTAAAAAAAGTAGTTATAGCTTATTAGCTTATAACAGGTTAGCTAGTAACTTTACCCCGTATTAACTACTATACTTAATATATTTATTACTAATTATTGCTAGCTACCTGCTAATTACTTTATAGCTTATATTTTATATATATTATTTACTTAGTATAAATATTTTATAGCTAGATTCTTTGTTTTTTTTTTTTTTTTTTTAGATTTTAATATAATATAATATATATTATTAAAGCTTTATTTTTATTAATATATAAATATAATATTAATTAATTATTATAAAATTATTTTTAATTTATATTAATATTTTTTAAAAACGTTTAATTATTTAAAAAAAAAAATTTTTTATAATTCTTTTTTATTATATTAATTTTTTTTTTTATAATATAGTTTTTATATTATTAATAATTATATATTTAAATAAACTTATAATAAATTATAAAAGTTATTTTTAAGTTTTTAATTTTTTTAATAACTATTTTATTAAGTTAATTTAAAAATATATTATATATATTATATTTAAAACTTTTTTTAAATATATAAGCTTAGCTAGCTAGTTAAATAAATTTAATTTTTTACTTAAAGAATTTATTTTTAACTTTTATTTTTTTATTTTTATACTATGTTTAAATAGTTTTATATTTATTTAAATTATTATATTAATTATATAAATATTATATAAATTTATTATTAATAATAATTAAAATTTTTCTTTTTAATATTTTATTAATAATAAAATAAATAATTTTATTAAAAGTAAATTTATTTATATAGCTAATAATATAAACAATTTATTTTTTATTATTATTTTAATAATTAACGTTGTTAATTAACTTGTTTTTTAATAATATAAATTAATATTTAAATTTAACTTTAAATTTATTAATGTTTAGTTTATTATTAATAAAAATAAGCAGGTGTTTAGTTTTAATAAAATATTTAGTTTTTTTTGTTTAAAAAGTATTTAATACTAACGTATTATTATAAATATTAAATAAAGCTGTTAAGTTTACTAGTATTAAATTTATAATAGGATTAAAATTTATTTTTATAATAAATTATTTAATAAGTTTAATAATATAGTTTTTAAGTTGTTTATTTATTATTTTTAAATTTCTTAAGCTTTATAAAATATATTATTATATAGGTTTTCTTTTTTTAAATATAATTAAAATAACTTTTATTTAGTTTTTTTTAAAAATTATTAATATATATATTTATATTATTAATATAATACGCTAAATTTGCTAAGCAAGTATTAAAATAATATATAATATTATATAAAGTTTTAATTAAGTTTTAAATATTTATTAATAAAATAAAACATATTTTAAACTTAGTATATATTATAGCTAACGTTTTTTTAACTATTTTTATAAACTAATCTTTAGTTATAAAGCTATTTAAAATAAACTAAATAATTTTATTATTGTGAATAAACGTAGTAAAAATAATAAACGGTTTATTTTTAATAATAAAATAATATATAATTTAATTTATTTAAGTTTAAAGGTTATTTTAAACTTTATTAATATTAAATATATATTTTTAAATTTTAACTTTAAAAAATAAATACTATTAATATTAATTAAAGGTTTTATTAAAAATTAAAGTTTTTGCTTTTTTTATATATTTTTTAATATTAAATTTATTTTTATTTTTATTATTAAAAGTTCTAGTTTTAAGCTATATAATAAACTTTATAGCTTGTTATATAATTAATTGTTTAAAAATAATTATTGTTTTTTATTAAATTAAAATAATATTTTTAAATTATAATTAGTTATAAAGGGTGTTTTATTATAATTAAAATATTTTTAAAATAATATTCTTTTTAGCTTTAGCTAAATATTTTATACTAGGGTTTTTTCGTATTATTTTATTTATAATATTTTTTTTATTATAAGTCGCTTTATTTAACTTAATTACTTTATTTTATTTTAAAGAAATTTATTGTCTTTTTAAATATTAATATAATCATATAAAATATTATAATAAATATAATAAAAACAATAAGTTTAAACACTTAATTTATTTATTATTAAAAGCTAATATTTTATTAAACAAAAAAGGAAAAAAAACGTAATAAAGATAAGAATTTATACTTAAATATATAGCCCGCGAAAGTATTTACTATAATAATTGCCTAGTAAATACTAGCTAGTAAATACCCTAGCCCCCGTATAAGCCATTACACTAGCTATACTAGCCACATATAACGCTTAAGCTATAACATTAATTTAATATTTATATAACATTTTAGATATATATTTAATATAAATATAAACTTTAAAAAAATAACTATTTAAAATAATATTTTAATATTAATTATATATAATATATTTTAATTATTTATTTATATAATATTTATAATTATTTTATAGCTAAATTTATAATTATCTTTAATAATAAACTTAAAATAATATAATATTTTATTATATATTTAATAATAATAATAAACCTTTTAAATTATTTTTAAAATTAATTATTTAATTTTATATTTTATTTTAATTAATATTTTATATAGTTTTTTATATAAAAATATTTAAAACGTTTATATAAATATTATAGTTTAATTTTAATAAAATAACTAGCTGTTTTATATAAAAAATTTTAAAAAATAAATAATTTTATTTATATATAATAAAAATAGTTTTTTTATTTTTTTATATAATAATATTTTTTATATTATTAAAATAAGCTTTTAAATAGTTTATATTTATTAATAAAAATAAAACTAAAATAAAAATATTTAATATATAAAATATTATATAATTAATTTTATTATTAATTTTTATAATATTAATTAAAATTATTATATAGTTTTTTAAAGCTAATTTTAGCTATTTTAAACTTTTAAATAATTTTTATATTAAAATCTTTTTATATATATATTTTTATTTAAAGTTTTTTTATAATTAAAAACTTTAAAATATTTATATTTTAAATAATATTTTAATATTTTATATAATATTAATTATTAAATATAAATTAATTAAAGAATTAATTTATTATTTTTATTTAAATATTTTTTTAAATTATATAATATATAAATATATTATTTATAAAATATTATATAATATTTTTATTATTTATATTAAATTTCTATTTTTTTTTTAAATATATTTAAATAACTTTTATATTTAATAAAATAAATAAAAGTTTTTTTTTAATATTAGCTTATTATTAAATATTATTTTATATATATTAAAATATTAATTTTTTATATAAACCTTTTTATAAAAAATATAGTTTATTAACTAATATTTTTTTTAAAGTTATTAAAATATTTTTTATTTATATAAGAATTTTTTTAAAAGTTATTTATATAGTTTTAAGGATTTTTTATATAGTTTTAACTAAATTATTATTTTTATAAATAGCGAGAATATTATCCAGCGTTTTTATATTATATAAAGTAACGTTTTATTTAATTATATTATTAGTTTATATAATAAATCTTTTTTTTTTTTATATTAAATATTTATTTAAAAATTTATTTTTAACTTATAAATATAATTAAAAGTTAAAAAAACCCTTTTTTATATAGGTTTTTAAAAAATAAATATTATTTTAAATTTTAATATATTTTTTTTAAATATTTTATTTTAAATATTTTTTATATTTTAAAAAGTTTATTAATTATAATTTTTAATATTTTATATAAAAAAAAGTTTTTTTTTTATTTATATATTTATATAAAAATAATATTAGTTTAATTTATAACTATATTAAAATATAAATTTATAATATTAAATATTATTATAAAAGTATATTTACAGTTTTATATAGTAAATTTTAAATTTATATATTAATTATAAGCTAGAGAAAAAAAATAGCTTTAAGGGCTTTAATCTTTAATAGTAAGCTATTTAAATAATTTATAAATAAATATATGTATAAATAAGCTATAGTATTAGCTATAACCTAGCTATATATATTATATTTTATATATAAGCTAACTATTTATTATTAAAGCTGCTAGCTATAACTATTCTTTTAGTTTTTTTTATTATAATAAATTAAGTGTAAAACGTTAATAAATTATTATTATATAAGGAGCTTAATTATTATAACTTTTATTTTTAAAGCGTATATAATCTTTATAAAGCAATAAATTATAAGTTTTTATTTTATACGTAGTAAAGTTATATTTTTTATAATAATAGTTATTTTAACGTTTTTGTTTTTTTTTATATATAGAATTAAATATTATTTAGTTTTTTAATATTTAAATAAATATAATATTAAAAAAATTAACCGGGTTAACGTTTATAAACTTTTTTAAAGCTAATTTAACAGGTATAATACTATTAATTTTAATTTTATTTAGGTTTATAAGCGTAATATTTTTAAAATAATTAGTTTAGTTATAATTTTAACTATTTAGTTTATATTTTTGCTTGAAACTATTTTTAAAACGGAGCAAAAAATTAATAAAAATATTATATTTATTAAAGAGTATTTTATAATTATTAATTTTAGCTTATAATTTGTTAGAAATAGCTATATATAAATTTTAAATATAAAAAATATTAAATTATATTAAAATATTTATATTTTAGTTATTTTTTTTTTAAATTATAAAAAATATATATATTATATTATTATTTTTTATTTTTATTAATTTAAGTTTATATAATATTTTTATAATTTTATTAAAATTATTATAAATTTAATTAAATATTAATATAATTATAATAAAGTTTTATTTATTAAGTTTTATATATATAAAAATAAGTTTTATAATTTATTAAACTTTTTATTTAAGTTTTTTATATATATAAATAAACTTGGTTTTATTTAAGCTAATTATATTATTATTAATATATACTTTATTTTTAAATAAAAATAGCTATATATTAAATTTGGCTAAGTTAAATAAAAGAAAAAAATTAAGTAGAATAAAATAAAGCTTTTATATAAAAGTAGTAGCGATATAATTATTTAAAATAGTTTAAAGCTAGGCGATTTTATTTATATAGTTTTAGTAGATTAAAACGATTTTAACTATAAATTAGTTTAAAAAGCTATTTTTAATATTTTAAACAGCTGTTTAAATAAGGTTTTAAATATATTAAGCGGTAAGTTTAGCTTATAGTTAAGCTATTAAAAAGGATATAATTATAAGTTAAAATAAAATAATTTTTAATATAAAATTAAATGTTTTATATTTTAAAGTATAAAAACAGAAATAATAGGTTAGAATTAGAAGCGGGCAAAAAGTTATAAAAAAATATTTAAGCGAAAGGTTGGCTAAACTGTTTATAGGATTTAAAAGGATATATTTATAAGTTTAAAATATATATAATTTATATAAAAAGTGTATTATAAGGTATTTTTAAAAAGAAAATAAATAAATTAATTAAAGGGTTAAATATAAATAAAGAGTTATAAAGGTTTTAAAATAAAAAGTAAAAATAGCTATAAAGGGTAGCTATTGTATAAACTTTTATAAAAACATTTATAAGCTTTTAAAAATTATAATTAGCTGTTTTATATAAAAATATATAAATAAATTAGTTTTAAGTGTTTTATTTTATTAGTAAAAGTTGTTTAATAAAAAAAAAAATATAATAAATTAATTATTAATAACGTTTAAAAAAGTTTATAATTATTATAAAAATATATTTATAGTTTTATATAATAAATTTTAAATTTATATATTAATTATAAGCTAGAGAAAAAAAGTAGTTTTAGGGGCTTTAATCTTTAGCAGTAAGCTATTTAAGTAATTTATAAATAAGTGTATATATAGGTGAGCTATAGCACTAGCTACAACCTAGCTACATATACTGCACTTTATATACGGGCCAACTATTTACTACTAAAGCTGTTAGCTGTAACTAATATTTCTTTTTATATATAATTAAAATTAATATAATATATATAATAATTTTTTATATAATTAGTTAAAATAGTAAAAAATATTATATAAAACTAGTTTTTTATAATGTTTAGTTTTTAGCAAAAATTAATAAACTATTATATTTTATTGTAAAATAAATTATATAGTTTTTTAAAATAGTTTTTTTTTTATTAAGTTTTTAAAAATATTTAATATTTTATTAATAAAATAATCCTGTTTTAAATATTATATATAAATAAAATTTATATTTAAAATTTAAAAGTTTTTATATTTAATATTATATAAAATATTAGTTATTTTAAAGTTTATAAAAAATATTTAATATAAAAAGCTAAGGGGTAGCCCTTTGAAGGAGGGGTACACCCGGCTATAGCTACTACGTAGCTAGTATAGCTTAGTTTATAAATTAAATAGCTTTTAGGATTAAGGTTAAAGCTAGCGCTTGCAGCGCTGCTAGCTTTAATCCTTCTTTTTTAATAAATATTATATTATTTAAACTTAATATTTTTTTACTACTTTTAATGATTTTTTTTAATATTAAAAAATTAAATATTTTTTTATATATTAAAAATATAATATATTTTTAAATTATATAATTAAAGTATAAGTTAATATTAATAATAAATAATATTTAATAAATAAAAATATTTTTTAAAAGTATATTTTTAATTATTTATTATTATATAATAATATATTATCTTAAGTTAAAAGCTTTTTTTAACTTTATATATAAAGGTTTTTTTATAATTATATTTTTATTTTAAAAGTTAATATTATAAAATTGTTTTATTATATAAAAAAGTTTTAATTAAACAGTTATTAATTTAAAATAAAAAATATAAACAATATTTAAAATTGTTATATAAAAATTTAAAATTAATATAATAAAATAAATTTATTTTTAATAAACTATATAATATAGTTTTTTTTAAACATATAACTAGCTTTTAATTTAATATATTTTTTATATATAATATATTAAAAATTTTATTAAAAATTTTATTATTAATAAATTATAATATTTATAATATAATAAGTTTAAAATTATTTATTAATATTTTTTTAAAATATTTTAGTTTATATTTTAACTAGCTATATTTAATATATAAATACGCCGTTTATATATAAAATATTTTTTTTTACTATATAAAGGTTATATAAAATATTATTATATATTTAAAAATTAATAGTTTTTTATATAAAAGCTAAAAAAATATTAATATATTTAATAATTTCTTTAGCTATAAACTTATATAAAATATTTATTAAAAACATTTAAAATTATTTTTTAAAGTTTTAAATATTTTTATATCTTTATTTTTAATAGCTTTTATATAATTAGCTATTATTTAATATAGTTATAAATATAAAAAGATAATTATAAAATAAACTTTTATATAGTTTATATAATAATAGTTAAAAAGTAACATAATTACGCGTTATTCATTAAACGTTTATATAAAAGCTAAGCTAAAATATATAAAAATAATTATTTTTTTTCTTGTTAGCTTATTATTTAAAAAACCAAAATATAATATAAAATATATAGTTTATACGTTTAAGTTAAAATTTTGTTTTTACTTTTATTAATTTATATTTTTTAGCTTAAAATATTAATTAATATTAAATATTTAAAAAGTATAATATTATACGTTTAAAAGAAATAAAATAAATAGCTTTATATATTAATTTATTTAACTAATTAACTAAATATATAAAAAAAAAGCTTTTATACGTAAAATCTTTTTATAAGTAAAGAATTTTATAAACGTATACCACTTGCTTAATTAAGCTATAAGGGTAATTAAGCTATAAGGGTAATTAAACTACTGCTTAATTATTAGTATTATATATCTATTTTTATACATAAATAGCTTTATAAGCAGTTAATTTTAATATTATAATAATTATACTTTTTTTAATAATAACTAGTATAATTTATATTATATCTTAAAAAATATATATTATTTTTTTAGCTTTTTTATTTTATTACTATTATTTTATAACTAAATATTTAATAATAAATTCTTTTATATATAAAAGTTCATAAAATCTTTATTTATATATAAACTAAGCTTATTTAATATTAAATAATAATAACGTTATTTAAGCTTTTTATATTTTTATAAAAAGCTTTTAAACTTTAAAAACTATTTAAAATATTTTAATATAATTATAAATTATAACTATTTAGCTTATAAAACTATTATAACTTTTTAATATATTATTAAATATACTAGCTTTATTAAAATATAAAAACTTTATAAAATAAGTTTTTTTTTAAATCTTTTTTTTATATAGCTTAGTTTATATTTTATTATTAATATAAACATTATAAAAATAATATTTAATTTAAAATATAATATTTATATATATTATTATTAGTTTTTATATTTTTTTTATTAATATATTTAAATTATTTATATTATATTTTTAAAATAAAATTAATAAAATAAAAATAAAAAATAATATTTAATATTATTATTTAAAAACTTTATTTAGCTGTTTAACTATATATAGTTTATAAGCTTTATATATTTTAAAAAATATTGGGTTTTTTAAAGCTTTTTATATTTTATTATAATAAAATAAAACTTTAACGTTTTTTTTAGCTAGCTAAAATATAAAAATTAAATTAACGTTTAGCTTAAAGTAATATATAATATTAATAATAATAATTATTTTGGTTTATTTATTTATTATTGCTAAAAACCTTGCTATTTTTTACTACTTTAAAGTTATTATAATATTTTTAATTTTATAAACTAATAACTTATTATATTTTATTAGTTTAATAAAAAATAATTTATTATTAAAATTAATTTAAGTATAACTATTATTTAAAATAATAAAAATAATAATTTAGTTTATAAGCTTTTTTATTTTATTTTATTTTATACGTTTAAAAATCTTAGTTTAATTAAAGCTTTTTTAATACTAAAGCTTATTAATATTATAGTTATAAAACTTTATAAAATAATTTTAAATATAGTTTTAAAAGATTAATTATTTAAACGTTTAAAATTATTAAATAATTAATATAAACCCTTAAAGGGTTTATTATATAAAATAGCTGTTGTAGGTGGCCCTACCTTAAAGGGGTAGCTACCTGGTAATAGCTGCTTTATAATCCTAAGTAGCAGAACAAATATATATATTTTTTAGCTCCGTTAAAAAAATATATATTTGTTTTTTTTAATATTTATATTTTTATTTTATTATTTTAGTTAACTTTATTAAAATAGTACTTTATTACGTAGTTTTATTATAAATATTAAATTAAATTAAACTATAAACTATTTTTTTTTTAATTTTTTAAAGTTAAAAAACGTTTTTTTTTTTTAGTAATAATTATATATATAAATACTTAAACGTACTAACTAACTTATATTATTATATTAAATAAAATAAATATTATTAAAGCTAAAAAATATAACGTAATTTATAAGCAAGTCGCGTATATAAACAAGTTGTATATTTTTTATTATTTTGTTAGGTTTAATTATTAATAACTTTATAACTAAAGCAGTTATTATTAAAAATTAATCGGATTTTAATTTATTATTTGTTTTTATTTTTTTATTATAAATTTTTATATTATAGCTGGTTTTACCGTATTATTTATAACGTTATTAGCGCGGTATATTTATTTTATTACTACTATGATTTTTTAATATTTACAACCGTACTAAATTCTACGTATTTTTTTAAGCAATTAAATTAGTTATATTTTTTATAATAAAACTATTTTTATTTTATAGGTGCTTTTTTTTACTTTTTTAACGCTTGTTTAATATTTTATTTATTTTATAAAGTTTTTAGTTTTTATTGTTTATAAAGGTTAATTAATATATTAATATTTAATTTAATTTTATAAGCTAGTTAATAATATTTAAAATTAGTTTTAAAGAGTTTTTTTAATAATTAAAAATTTAACTTTTAATAAAAGTTAACTATATAGTTGTTTTTTTAATAGTTTTTAGCGTTTAAACAACTTAAGGTTTAAATAAGTTAATAATATTAAAAATTAGCGTTAATAACTATAACTATATATTTAGCTTTAAAATTATAGCTTGTAGATCGTAAAATATTAATCTTAACTTTTAAAAACTTTTTAAAATATTTAATTTTATAAAAATAATAAAATAAGTTTTTTTAAATATAATAAAAAACTTAGGCTTAATAATATAATTAATATATAATTTAATAAATTTATTAATTTAATAACTATACGCCTGCTTTAATATATTATAAAGCTTAACGTTAAATAATTATATTAAATATAATAAATAAAAAAATAAAAAAATAGTTATAATATTTTATTTTTTGTAAAACTTTTTAAACTTAGCTAATATATAACTTTTATACTAGTTTAATATTAATAATTAATATACGCTTATTTATAACAGCTAAAAATATTTTTTAAAATATTTTATTTATTTTAATTTTATATTATTATTTATTTATTTATTAAAACTAATATTAAATATTTAATTTATTAAAAAATTAATATTTTTATATTAATATTAAAAATAAAAAACGTTTTAAAAAATAATATATAAAAAAATAAATAAACTATATAAATTAATAAAATAAATTATTATTAATTATTTTTTATTATTAAGCTATATTATTTTATGTTTTTTATATTAATTAATATATATAATAACTATATATAAATAAATCTAACTTATTATAAACTTAGTTTTATTAAAGTTTTAAATATTATTATTATAAATATTATATTATATTTTTATACGTATATAACGTTTAAACTATACCCTAATAATTTTTAAATTTTTATATAATACTTTTTAATAATTATAAACATATATAAACTATATTTTAAGCTTTTTATAATAATTAACAAAGTTATAAGCTTATTGTTTGCTAACTAGGGGTATATTATATAAGTTATAGAAAAAATTAGCTATATTTTTTATAGTAGTATAAGTAAAAGAATATCTTTATTTATTTAAATTAAAAATATATTTAAAAAAAATATTTTTTTTAATTAAATTAAGTTTATATATATTAATATAAGTTTTATTATATATAATATATTTGTTTATTTTATTATATATTATAATAATAGGAACGTTATAAATTTTAAAAGCGTGTTAAATATTAATTTTTTTAACTAATTAAATAGTTTTAATAGCAAGAATTAAATTAGCTTTTTTTATTTAAATAAATATTATATTATTATAAAATTATTACGTAATAAAAATAAAGTATACGTGTTAATAAAAAAAATATATAACTTGTTTATATATATAACTTGTTTATAAACTATGTTAATATTATTAATTTATTTTATATTTATAATTTTATTTTTATATATTTTATAAAAGCTTATAATAAGTTAATATTATAAAGTATTTTATTATATTAATTTTAATTAGTTATAATTTAACGTTAAATATTATAAAATATTTTACTATATTTATTCCGGTTTATTATAATTTAATATTTTATTAAAAAACGTTTAGTAATTTAATATAAAAGGTTAAGGGGTAGCCCTTTAAAAAAGGGGTACACCCGGCTATAGCCACTGCGTAGCTAGTATAGCTTAGTCTATAGATTAAATAGCCTCTGGGATTAAAGCTAAGGCTAGCGCTTGCGGCGCTGCCAGCTTTAATCCTTTCTTTTTAATTTATATTATATTATTTAAACTTAATATTATTTTACTACTTTTAGTAATTTTTACTATAATTTATTTTATATTTTAAATAATTTAATATTTATAATATTTATTATTAAAGCTATTATTAAAACTTATAAACGTTATAAAATATTTTAATTATTATTTATTTTATTTATTTATATTTTATATATAAATTATTTAATTTTTATTTATTTATAATATTTTAAAATAAAAGTTTTTATTTATTTAAATATTTATTTAATTTTATTTTAAATTTAATATTTAATTTAAAATTTAAAACTTTTAAAAAAACTTTAAAAAAAAACTAAATAGTTTATAGGTTAATAAATATAAAATAAATATAAAAAATTTTAAAAGTTATAAGCGGTAAACTATTAAATAAAAATAAAGCTTTAATAATATTAATATTTAAACTAAACGAAAAAATAATTAATTTTATATTATAATAATAATAAATAATTAAAATAAACCTTAGTTTATTAAAAAAAGATTTATAATTTTTAGCTAAAATAAGCTAAAATTTAAACTATTTTATTAAATATTAAAAAGTTAAATATAATATTTTTAAAAAAGCTATTTTATATATAATATTAAATTAATATATTATATAAAATTAAATAAATTAATTTAAAAATAATATAACTATAAGCTTAAATAATAGTATAAATACTAGTATAAATATAAAAGCTAGTATAATAATATATATTAATATTAATATATTATTTTTATAGCTTTGTTTTATAATAATAAATATTAAAATAGTTATTTTAAGTATAATTAAATAAAATATTAATATAAAGTTTAAAAATATTATTAGTAGTAATTTTAATTTAAAATTTAATTTAAATAATTTATTAAATAATAATAAAAATAATTAAAGTTATAATAAATTTTTTAAAGTTTTTTTTATTATATTTATAAATAAAAGTATTTATAAAATTAAATATAATAATATTAGAATTTTTAACTTAAAATAATTTAATTTTAATAATTAAAATATTATAAATAATAATAAAAGTTTTATATATATTAATATTATTTTTTTAAAAAGTTATATTAAATTTTTTTTTAAAAATTAATTAATTTATATATTTAATATATAATAAATATTTAATATATTTAACTATTTATTTATTATTTTTGTTTTTTTATAATAAAATAATAAAATTAATATAAATAATTATTATATTTAAAAAAAACTAAAATTTAATATATTATTAAAAAAACTTAAAAAATATTTTAAAATTTGTTTAAAATATATTATAAAAAAACTTTTAAAAATTATTTATATATTTTATAATATAATTAAAAATTATAATATATTATTTTAATATATATAGTAAAAAATCTGCTACGTTAAAGCTATAAATATTTTATATAAAAATAATTTTAATTAATAAAATATAATAAAAAATATTTATAATTAATAAAAAAAACTATAACGGATTATATTTATTTGTTTAAAGCAAAAAATAATTTAACAAACTATATAAAAAAAATTAATAATTATTATTATAAATTTAAATAAAAAATAAAAAACTATTATTTTTATATTAAGCGAAAATAAAAGTATTTTAATAATATAAATATATTATAAAATATTATATAATCTTGATTTGTTTAATATAATAATTATAATTATTATTATTTTAATAAATATAAATTTAATAATAGCTATTATTATAATAATAAAAAATATTACTATAATAATTATAATAATTATTATAATAATAACTATATTAATTATTAAAAATATAATTAACGTAATAAAAACTATAAATATAATTAAAATAAAAACTATAATTATAACTGTTTATAAGATAAAAATAATAATAAAAATTATAATTATAGTTATAATTAAAGCTATAACTATAGTTATAATTATAGTTATAATTATAATAAGCTATATTATATTTATAATAAATTTTATTAAAAGTATAATAAATAATATTAAATATATTTTATAAAAAAAACAAATAATAAACAAAATAATAAAAAATATTATAATAGTTATTTTTTATTTTATATATTTAACTTAACGTTTATTTATTATAAATATTATAAATAATATAAATTATTATTTAATTTTAAACTATATATATAAAAAAATAAGCTATATTTTAAATTAAAAAAATTATTATATTTTTATTAATTAATTTTATTTAATATATTTATAAATATTATAAATAAATATTATTTTTTATAATAAATTTTTTAAATATTTATATTTATATTTTTAAATTAAATAAAAAAATATTAAATATAAATTAAAAAATAAAATATAAATATTTAAAATAGTTATAAAAAGAATTACGTGTATATAGCTTATATAAATAAAGTTTTTAATAAAAATATTTTTGCTTAAGTTTTTAGCGAAAAAAGTATAACTAAATAAAATAAAGGTTTTTTTAGTTTAAAATTTTAGCTAGGAAATTTTTAGTTGTTTAAATAAAAAATTTTGTTTTTTTATTTAAAAAACTTTTTTATAATTATTAGTTTTTGTTATATATACGCGGCTATATTTAGTATTCCGGTATAAATAAACAGCGATTAATTATTAAATAAATATATATAAATAGATTTATTTTTTATTTTAAATATAAATAAATATATAATTATTATTATATATTTATTACTTTTTTTTTATTTTTTTATCCGTATATATATATAAATTATTTTATTTAATACTTTTAATATATTTAATATTTTTAATATATTTAATATTTTTAATATACTTAGTGTATTTATTAAAGTTTTAGCTTTAAAATAGTTAGCAGTTTATATTTATTATAAAACTTTTTTAATTTTATTCGGGTTAAAAATTGTTTTAAAAATTTTAATATTATAATATGTTTTTTTAACTTAAAATAAAAATTAATAATTATTTATTATAGTTAATAAATTATTTTATATAGCCGGAGAAATTTTTAAAAAATAATACTAGCGGAGCGTAAGCTAAGTTTTATTTTTATATCCGTTAGTAACTAATAAATTATTTTATATAGCTAGCTTTAGCTTTAGTTATATAAAGTATTTAAAAAAGCTTTAATTTTATTTAAGTTAAAAATTATTTTAAAAATTTTAATATTATAATATGTTTTTTTAACTTAAAGCAAGAACTAATAATTATTTATTATAGTTAATAAATTATTTTATATAGCTAGCTTTAGTTTTAGTTATATAAAGTATTTAAAAAAGCTTTAATTTTATTTAAGTTAAAAATTGTTTTAAAAATTTTAATATTATAATATGTTTTTTTAATTTAAAACAGGAATTAATTATTATTTATTATAACTAATAAATTATTTTATATAGCTAAAAAAATTTTTAAAAAATAACACCGGTAAAATATAAGCTAAGTTTTACTTTTATATTTATTAATAATTAATAAATTATTTTATATAGCTAGCTTTAGTTTTAATTATATAAAATATTTAAAAAAGTTTTAAGCTTAATAAATAAGTTTTTGTTATTATTTTTAATAATAATTATACCGATTATTTTAAATTTGTTTAGTTTTATACTTGTTTTAATTTTAAATATTTTTATATAAACTTAAATATATTAAGTTTAAATTAATAATTAATATAAAAAATAAACTAGTTATTAAATTTATATAAAAAAAATTTATATAAATAATATAATAATTAATAAATAAATTTAATATAAATAATAATAATAATAATTATTAGCTAGTTAAATAGATTATATTAATTATTTAAGTTTAATTTTTATTTTTTAATAAAGATTTGTTTATGTTTTTTTTAAATAAATAGCGCAGCTGTTTAAAAAGTAGTTAATATATTTTTGTTTTTTTTATTAAGCTTTTATAGCTGTTTAAAAAAAAAAAATTATTAAATTATTTGTATAATAATTATATTAATTATTTTAAACCTGTTTAGTTTTATATTTATATATTAATTATTTTTAACTTGTTTAGTTTTATATTTATATATTAATTATTTTTAACTTGTTTAGTTTTATATTTATATATTAATTATTTTTAATTTGTTTAGTTTTATATTTATATATTAATTATTTTAAACTTGTTTAGTTTTATATTTGTTTTAATTTTAAGTATTTTTATATAAACTTAAATTTATTAAGTTCGGATTAATAATTAGTATAAAAAATAAACTAGTTGTTAAATTTATATAAAAAGAATTTATATAAATAATATAATAGTTAGTAAATAAATTTAATATAAATAATAATAATAATAATTATTAGCTAGTTAAATAAATTATATTAATTGTTTAGGCCCGATTTTTATTTTTTAACGGAGATTTGTTTATGTTTTTTTTAAACAAACAGCGCGGCTGTTTAAAAAGTAGCTAGTATATTTTTGTTTTTTTTATTAAGCTTTTATAGCTGTTTAAAAAAAAAAAGCTAATAAATTATTTGTATTTTATATAGTTATTATTTTAGTTATTAGTTGTAGTGTTATATATATTTAATAAGTAGTAAATAGTAATTAGTAGGTAGTAGGTAGTAATAAAAAAAAAAGTTTTATTAAATAAAAGGTTTTAAAAACTTAGGCTTTTTTGCCCTTAAGTTAAAAGGGCTTTTAGTATTATAAAAGCTTTAAACGTTAACTATTATATTAAAAAAACATTATATTTTAGTTATATTTATTTACGTGTTAAAACATGTGTTTTTTCTTTTAATAAAAACTAAAAGGTTTATTTTAAAAACTTTTAAATATAAAATTTAAAAAAAAAAAAACTTTATAGTATTAAAAAATAAAAAAGTTAAATTTATAAAATAAACTAAGTTTATTTTTTATACTTAAAATATTAATAAAAATAAGAAGCTAATAATTTTAAAATATAATAAAAGAAAATTTTATTAAAAATTATTTTTAACTTAAACTATTTATTAATAATAAATCTTTATACTTTTATAAAGCTATTATTAATAATTAAAATAAAATTATTATTTATAAAATAAAAAAGCTTTATAATTTTATTATATTTTTTAAAATATTAATATATAGTTTTAAATATATATAAAAAATAACTAATAAATAACTAGTTATTTTTTAAGCTAAAGAAAACGTTTATTTTATTATTAAATATAAACTTTTATTTAAAAACTATAGTTTTTGTTTTATAGTTATATATAAAAATATAATATATATAATATTAAATATAAAAATATTTAAAATAATATTAGTTATAAATACTTTTAAAAGGTTAATTAAAATAAATAAAAATATTAAGTTTAATTAAATTTATAAAAATAAAAATAATAATAGTTATTTTAATATATAAAAAATAATAATAATAACTTTTATTATTATTATATATACTTTTATTATTTTTTTTTTTAATAATTAAGTTTAGCTTATTTAATATAATTAATTTATTAATAGTTATAAATATTAAGTTTAATATATTATTAATTATTATTATTATTATAATTAATAATATATTTATTAATAAATTAATTATTTATATAAATAAATTAATAAATTAAAACGCGTTTATAATAACTTTAATAATAACGTTGTTTAAAACTAATATTAATATTATTTTTATAATTATTTTTTAGTTTTTATTATTTAATAATTATTATATTAATATTTTATTTTTTAATATTATATTTAATATTATTATAAAAATAAATATTTTTTTTTATTTAAATTTTTATATTTTATTACTAGATAAATTTTTTAAACGTTTTTTAATATTAAATAAACTTTTAAAACTTAAAGTTTTTAATATTTATATTATTTTAAAAATTAAAAAACTAATTAACTTTTTTAAAAATATAATAAAGTTTAAAATATATATTTATATTAAAAAAACTTTTAAAACTATTAAGTTTATTAAAGTTATTAAAATATTTAATATTTAAATTAATTAAAATAAAGTTAATATTTTAAAATATTAATAGTTTAAAAAAGTTTTTTTTAATAATTAATAAAAAATAAAATTAAATATTAAAGTTTATTTTTTTAATTATTATAATATATAAATATTTAATTAAATATATAATAAACTATATAAAATAAATTATATAAAATAAATAAATAAAGTTTTTTAATTTATTTAATTTATTTTTATTATTTAAATAAAAATTTATAGCGTAAATAAAAATTAAATAGTTATTAATTTATATTAGCTTAATAAAATTATAATATTTAATAATTATTTTTTGTTATTATAAAATAAAATAATTAATAATTTATAAAAGAAATAATATATTATTTATATTAATATAATTAGTTTTTTTTATTAGTTTAAAATTTATTTAAATTATTAAAATAAGTTTATAATTATTAGCTTTTATAAAATTAAACAATTTAATATAATATTAATAAATTATTATAATTTATTAAGTTATATTTAAAAATATATAAATAAATTATTTTATTTTTATTTTTATTATTATTATTTATTTAAATATATATAAAAAATATATTAAATATTTAAAAAATATTTTTAGCTTTTTTAAAAATAAAGATATTATTATATTTTTAAAAAAGTTTTTTATTAAATATTTTTTAATGAAACTATTTAGTTTTTATATTAATATTTTAAAAATATTAATTATTATTAAACGTATATAGGTTTTTTTATAGTTTATATTTTTAAAAAAGTTTTAAATATTTAAATAATATTTTAAAGCTAGTAGTTTTTTACGAACTTTTTTACTTTATTATATTTAATTTATTAAACTTTTATAAAATTATAAAATAATATTATTAATATAAAGTTATAAAAAAACTATTTTATTAATAAAAATTTAAAACAATATAAATATTATATTTAAAGTATTAATTATAAGCTAATAAAAACTAAACTAAAATTATTTTATATTATATAAAATATAATTTGTTTTAAAACTATATTTTATTATTATAACTTTAATTATATATTATATTTATAAATTAATAGTTTTATTAAACGTAGTTTTAATATTATAATATATTATATTAAATATAATTTTTAATAAATTATACGCGAGCTTATATTATTTATAAAAATAAAGCCGGTTATATATTTAAATAAATGTTTTTTTTTAGCTAAAACTAAGTATAAGTTGTTAGAATTAAAAATAGTTTATTTTATATAAGCTATAAAAAAACTTTATATAGTTATATATTTTAATAAACATATAATAATAATATTTATAAATTATTTTATATTAAAAAGAATTATTAATTAAATTATTTTAAATATTTTTGCTATTAATTATATAAATAATTATTTAATAAACTTATTTATTTATTTATTATAATATATATTTAAAATATATTATTTATTAAAACGTTTTAATTAAATATTTAATATATTTAATTAACTTATAATAATATAAAATATTTTAAATATTTTAAATAAGTTTAAAAGTTTAAACAAGCTTATAGTATTAAATTTTATATAAAATATTATTAAATATATATTTAAAATAATTATAAATAAAAAATAAAAGCAAGATTTTAAGCTTATATATAAAATTAATTTATATTATTAAAGAATTTTTAATAATTTATATATAAATAAGTTATATAGTAATAAAAACGTTATATTTTTTTTAAAGCCCGGCTATTTTTTTATTATTTTAAACAAATTAATTTATATTATATATAAAAAGGTTAAACAATTTTATATTTTAAATATAATATATAAAAAGTTATTTTATATAATATATAATAAAAAATATTATACTAGCTTTAAATATATAATAAAAGATTTTAAGCTTTATTTTATTTATTATAAATTATAAAAAATTAAAAAATATATTAAATATTATTTTAATTATAATTTTAATTATATAAACTAATTAAAACTAGTTAATAGTTTTTATTTAATTTATTTTAAAAATATATTATTTATATAAATTATTATAATTAATTTTATTTTTATATTATTTTATATTAAATTAAATAATATATTTTAATAACTTTAACGTTAATTTTATTTTAAAATCTATAATTATATAATAATAATATTTTATTATATATTTAAATAAATAATATTTATTTTAAGTAATAAAACATTTACTATAAAGAATTAAGCTATTATATTAATAAAGTAATTATTATTTAATAATTTAAGAATTTTTAAAACAATTATTTTAAATTATAATTATAAATTTATATTTAACTTTTAAAAAAATATATAAAAAGCCCTAGGTATAAAATTATTAATAATTATTATATATTATTTATAAAAACATAAACTATTAAAATATAAAAATTAAACTTTTAAGCTTATTATATATTATTATAACTTTATATAACTTAAATTAAATTAAATTAAGTTAGTTTTTATTTTATAATAAAATTTAAATTTCGCGTGTTTATAAGCTATATAATTATTTTTTTATAAGCAGCTGTTTAATTTTAAACAATTAAATTTTTTTAATATATTAATTAAATAAATTAATTTTTAATTATTTAAAAAAAAAAAAAATATTATATAATTATTTACGGTAAAACGTTAAGTTAGGTATAGATTTTATTATAACGTAGGTTAAAAAATAATTTAATAAAAAATATTACGTATTAAAGTTTATATTAAATAATAAAATATTTTTTTATTTTTATAATAAATATTATTTATTAAATAAATTTTTATAAAAGTATATATAATAATAAGCTAGTTTTTAAATTATTAAATAAAAAGTTAAAAATTTAATATATAAATTAAATTTTTTTAAATATTATTAAATTTATTTAATTATATTTATAGTATAATTATAATTTATAAAAAATAATAAAAATTTTTATTATTAAAATATTTCTTTTAGCTTTATTAAAGTTAATTAAAACTTTAATTTAAACAATAAAAATAATATTTATAAAATAAAAATTATAATAAAGTATTATTTAAATTAAAAAAAAAATAGTTTTAATTATTTAATTAAATAAAAAAGTTAAAATTATAAATATAATTAATAATAATTTAAAACTAATTTTTAATATTTATATAACTTTATTAATAAATATTAAAATTAATACAGGTTTTATTTAAATATTTTATAAAAGTTTTTAAGCTTATTATTTATATTAATAATATAATTATTTAAATAATATAAATAACCCCGAAAAATAGCTATTAAAGCTAAGCTTATGTTTATAGTATTAAAAGCAGCTATTAAACTTAAATTTATACTTATAATAACTTTTATTATAAAAAAATATAAACAACTTTAAAAAATAACGTTTAATAAACTTAAAGCTTTAAAAAATAATTAAAAAAATCCCGTTAATAAGCTTTTTAAACTTATATTTTTAAAATTAGCTTTTATATATTTTATTTTAATATTTATTAAATAAAATATTTATTTATAAGTAGCTAATTCTTTAATTAATAAGTTTATTAAAAAGCTTACTAATAAAAAATAAAAATAAATTAAATTAAATTAATAATATATAAATAAATATATATAGTTCTGCTAAAGTTAGCAGAGTTTTTTTTTATACCTAGTATTTTAATATAAACTTTTAAAAGGTTTATTATATAAAATAGCTGTTATAAGTAGCCCTACCTAGAAAAATAGCTATTTAATAATAGTTGTTTTATAATTTTAAGTAGCGGAATAAATAAATTTTTTTTTTACTCTGTTAAAAAAAATATATATTTGTTTTTTTTAATATTTATGCTTTTATTTTATTACCCTAGTTAATTTTATTAATAACTTATAAAAAATATTAAGTTTTTATTTTAATAAAACTTTTTTTAAATTTAAATTATTTTTTATAATTAAAAAAACTAAATTTAAAAGTTTTAATAAAATATTAATAATTATTAATATAGTTATATTAACGTTATTATAAAAAGAATTTCTTTTTTTTTAATATTTTTAAAAGCATATTTTATTAAAAATAGTTTAAAATACTTATAAACCAAGCAAACCTTTTATAAAATATATAAACTTTTTAACTTTTATTTTTATAAAAAATATATTTAAATTTTAACTTTTTATTAAAAAAAAAAGATTTTTTATTATTTTTATTAATATTATTATTATTATTATTATTTTAATATTATTTAATAAATAATATAATTTTTATAATATTTTAAACAGTAATTTCTTTTATTTATTTCTTTTTATTAAGCTTTTATTAAAACTATTTAAACATTAATACTTTTTATAAGCGTATTTTTAATAATCTTTTTTATAAAAATAAAATAATTTATTTAAAAGAAAATTAAAAAATATAATATATATTTTCTTTTAAGATTATAAAAAACTTTATAATTAAAAAGAATTTTTTAATAAAATAAAATTCGTTAAGCTTTTTTAAATTAAAATAAATAAATTAAAACTTTATAATAAATATTATAATAAACTTTTTTATAATAAAAGATATATTTTTTTATTTATATAATAAGTTTTAAAATATAAAATTTTTTATAAAAAATTATATTATTTATTCATTTTTAAGTTTTTATATAAAATATAAAAAACTTTTTATTAAAAACATAATAATAAATTTATAAAATAAATAATTAAGTTTTAAAAGTTTATTTAATCGTTAATTTTTAAACTTTTATAAATAAACTTAGCTAAAACTTCGGATATAATTTAAATTTAGTTTTTATTATATAAGTTATAGTTATTTATTTTTTTTAATTAATTTTTTAGTTAATAAAAAAATAATAATATTGTTTAATTTTTTAAATAATTTATATATAAATATAAATATATATATTTTTAAAGTTATTTTTAATAATATTTTTATTAATAAAAAACAATAACTAATAATAATATAATTTTAATATAGTTTTTTTTAAATATTTTTTTAAATATAATATTAAAAATAATAATATATAATATATTAAAATAGTTATAATAAAGTAATACTAGCTAAATACTTTAATTATAATATTTTTATTATTTTTATTATTTAATATTATTTTAAATAGTTTTAGCTTAATAAAAATAAAAATAATTATTAAAAATAAAATTAATAACTTAATTAATATAAATAAATCTTTAAAAATAATAATGTTTAAGTTTTTAACAAAAGAAGTATAACTAAATAAAACAAAAGTTTCTTTAGTTTAAAATTTTAGCTAAGAAATTTTTAGTTGTTTAAATAAAAAATTTTACTTTTTTATTTAAAAAACCCCCTTATAATTATTAGCTTTTATTATATATACATAGCTATATTTAGTATTCCAGTATAAATAAACAATAATTAATTATTAAATAAATATATATAAATAAATCTATTTTTTATTTTAAATATAAATAAATATATAATTATTATTATATATTTACTATTTTTTTTTATTTTTTTATCCGTATATATATATAAACTATTTTATTTAATACTTTTAATATATTTAACACTTTTAATATATTTAATACTTTTAACACATTTAACATACTTATTAAAGTTTTAGCTTTAAAATAGCTAGTAGTTTATACTTATTATAAAACTTTTTCGATTTTATTTAAGTTAAAAATTATTTTAAAAATTTTAATATTATAATATATTTTTTTAACTTTAAACAAAAATTAATAATTATTTATTATAGCTAATAAATTATTTTATATAATTAAAAAAATTTTTAAAAAACAGCGCTAATAAAACATAAGCTAAGTTTTATTTTTATATTTATTAATAATTAATAAATTATTTTATATAGCTAGCTTTAGCTTTAGTTATATAAAATATTTAAAAAAACTTTAATTTTACTTAAGTTAAAAATTATTTTAAAAATTTTAATATTATAATATATTTTTTTAACTTAAAGTAAAAACTAATAATTATTTATTATAGCTAATAAATTATTTTATATAGCTAGAAAAGTTTTTAAAAAATAGCACTAGTAGAACATAAGCTAAGTTTTATTTTTATATCCGTTAATAATTAATAAATTATTTTATATAGCTAGCTTTAGTTTTAATTATATAAAGTATTTAAAAAAACTTTAAACTTAATAAATAAGTTTTTATTATTATTTTTAATAATAATTATATTAATTGTTTTAAACTTGTTTAATTTTATATTTATTTTAATTTTAAATATTTTTATATAAGCTTAAATATATTAAGTTCGGATTAATAATTAATATAAAAAACAAACTAGTTATTAAATTTATATAAAAAAAGTTTATATAAATAATATAATAATCAGTAAATAAATTTAATATAAATAATAATAATAATAATTACTAGCTAGTTAAACAGATTATATTAATTACCTAGGCTTAATCTTTATCCTTTAATAAAAATCTGCTTATACTTTTTTTAAACAAACAGCGTAGCTGTTTAAAAAATAGCTAGTACATCTCCGTCCTTTTTATTAAGCTTTTATAGCTGCTTAAAAAAAAAAAACTAATAAATTATTCGTATTTTACGTAGTTATTATTTTAGTTATTGTTTTAGTTATTAGTTATAATATTATATATATTTAATAAGTAGTGGATAATAATTAGTAAATAATAAGTAGTAATAAAAAAAAGGGTTTTATTAAATAAAAGGTTTTAAAAACTTAAGCTTTTTTGCTTTTAAGTTAAAAAAGCCTTTAATTATAAGCTTTTAAGCTTATAATTTATTAAGTTATAAATATTTAAATTAATAAACTATATATTATATTATTTAAAAAAACTAAGTTTAAATATAATATAATACAGTAATACTTTTACTTATACAAAAAATATATATAGGGCGAAGTACCTAGCCACTAGATTTACTAGCCTCCCTGATTTCAACACAAATTATGGTTATATATCACATAGTGCATATAGCCCTACATAAAGCTCAGCATTGCCGATGATAGTATAAGAAGACAAGGGTCAAAGATTAAATGCATTGGTGTTGGAGGCTATGGAGTGGTGGGGTGTCTGAGAATTAGGCTATAGTACATTAAAGTTCAGATGTGTCCACCACGCCTTCCACTAACTAGTATATAGAAGCATTGGTTGTATTATCGAGCTGTCCTGTATGCTCTCTGACTACTACCTTACTAAGTTTTATATTGATAAGCTACCTAGGTACTTTATGAAACCCAGATGAAGCAACTAGACCGGGAAAATATCATCTTAGGGTTTAAGCAGCCGGGCAACTGTCCACTAGTCGAACATCGAGATGTGGCTTGGTGAGAGGTTACTCTTATGTAACATACGTCATGACGGAGAAATCTTTTGAAACAAGCTACAAATCAGTTATCTGTAAATTAGCAGCTCCCTTTGACCAATTATACCTTCAGTCCCGTAAATTCCTGAGCGACACGTTCTGAGTAAATACACGTTATAGGTTGTGAAATATCCTTTTCTCTCCGCTCCTTCCGCAGAGACAAAGCAGCATATTTTCGGGCCGAATCTTGCCTTCGTGGTGTAGAAGGCTATGAGTGAGCACTTCGCTTATGGAGATTATGCATAAAAGAATAAATGAATAAATGCAACTCTGTAGGTCGCCCCCCCAAGTAGGTAGACTATAATGTTAGCGCTTTTATGAATACACAATGTCCTTAATTAACCATGTTTTCATGCGAAGTGCTGACTGTTCAGTCTAAAACAGATTTTCGCTCCTCTGACCGCGACGGGCCTCATCAAGTTCTTTGACGTTGATGTTCTTCCACAGCAAAAGGCATAGAAGACAGACAGGGAGAAATGCAGCACCGGCTATGACCATCTTCCGCTGAACGTCAGCGTAGGCGGCAATGATGGCGTCACGAATAGGGGTCCCCATGGGGTAGGACAACTGCACAATGATTGAACTAAAGATCTCGCCTGCCTGATCTTTGGCGTCATCTGGCAGGAATTCATAAAGCTTCGCAGGTAATATGTTAGTCCAGAGAGCACCAGCAACGGCGAGTCCAATAGAGGCGCCGATGGATCCAAAAAGCCCCCATAGGGCAAGAGCCACAGCGATTTCCTGGTGTGTAATCGTAGCCATGATAGCTAGCTGAGCTGTTAATGACCAGATCTCACTGCCGATGCCGACAAATATCTGACACCTTCTAGTGTGTCAGTTACCACAATATCTGCGTAGACATGAGGGTTGCAGGAATTTCCGAATGACTTCGAGAATTACTCACATCACAAGAAAGCCGACATGCGTCCCTGGGTGCCGGAAGTAGATGAGCAGAGCCGTACCCAGCGCGAAGAAGGGTATTCCCCCGACGACGGCCGGCCATTTGTACTGCCCACTCCACCGGATGTACCTTGTGGTAGATGGTTAGCAGAACGAATGCAAACTATTGGAAGACGTTGACTTACAGTCCGACAAAGGGGCCAACGAAAGCCGAGGTCAATGAGACTTTGAGAGCAAGTGTCAGTAAGCGGATTCTACGAGTGCGTCGGCGACGCAAGTAATAAGCAAAAAGAAAGAGATAATAAACTAACAGGCATTTAAGATATAACCACTTGTAGTGATACTCTGATCGTTAACAACCTGAAGGTATGACTGGTAGTAGGCATCCCAGCAACTGAAGAGCAATGAGTGTCAGTGCTATGTAGTTCTCCAATAGAGAGATCGAAGGTTAAAACAAGGCTTACTAGACTGAAAGGAACATGAAACCATAGAGTCCACAACTGCCAAGTATCGTGCGGTCCTTAAGGAACCTGAAGGGAAAATATTGAACGGGCGCTAGATATTTTTCCCAAAGGACGAATGCGGCCAGCAAAGCCACGCCTAGGACAATCATTGCTATGATGTATCCGGTGGCCCATCCATCTGGCGCGTACGAGTCGAGCGAGAATGGGAGTAGTAGCAAGCTGAAGCCGAATACAGTTAAGAGCATACCGACGACTAAAACGGCAGAAGGTTAGCAGGGTTCGGGTGAGACTAGAGAGAATAAAACATATCGGGGGACTCGCCATCAAACTCAACAACGTAATATTTTACGGACTCCCAAGCGGTGCGGTTACTCACCCGTGGCACGATGACGCCCTGTCTGAGGGCTTTCCTCCTGCTCCAAATGAACAGGAGTGCCACGGGGATAGCAAACGCTACGAAGATAACGAGAAAGGCTCCAAAAGCCCATCGGAAGTTCGAGTACGTGTAGAAAAGGTCAGCAATCCTGGATCCGGCGAAGACGGTCGCAATTGTCGGCGTGCTGTTGATGCCATACAGAAGCAACCGGTTTTTAAGCGTCGTCATGTCGGCCAACATGATGCTAATGACATATCCCATACCGATGTGGCCGGCCCAGTAAATCGTGTGGGCAGCCGCATACGTCTCGACATTCTGAGACACTGCCTTCAATATCAGGCCGAGGACGACAAGGCACACCATAATTATGAAACCTTCGCATCGACCCCAAATGTCGATAATTTTAGCGATAGGCAGGGCGATAACACCACCCACGATGGTGGCAATGATCTCGGTCGTGGCCAGCAATCCATGTCTACTGAAGGACGAGGTGATATAGGGTATGAGGCTCGATTGGACTACTCCCAAGAGGGCGTCGATGAAGGTAACTAGATAGAGTCTTCAACGGAAACTCGCGAATGTCAGCGACTGCGTTCTCATCGGACTAGCGGCCTCGTAGTCGAGCTTTGGTTTGGGGTCTTCTTACAGAATGAACATGAGAATAAGCACCTGCTTCGACCAGACAGAGATGATGGCTTCAACTTGTCTTACACCCTCTTGCTTGTGCGTGGACCCGGCTTCGTCGGCTTCGGGATTACGGCCATCTCCTACCTCCCGGACCTGATCGTCACTAACGGGTTGCTTCTCGACGACCCCATCGTGGCTTTCGGGTTTAGACACAGTGTTCGGGTCAGCCATGGTTGTGAGGCTGTCTCTCATTCACTAATCGATTTTAGATAGCGTGGGCCTTTATGAGGATAACCGAGAAGGAAAATTGGAGAGGATGAGGGTACGTCTTAGCAAGTCTGATAGCGAAGATGATAGTCGGTTATTAAACCTTGGACGCCTACCGTCACTAAATATTGGACCTCATGCTAAGTGGAAGAACGGGCTGGGTAACTTTGTACCTATGAAACTGACCTTGCCGTCCATTCGGAGGCACTATCGAGGCGAGAAACTCCATGTCTAGACAAAAGGCCGCCTGCCTCGAGTGACAGTTACCTCCGAAAGAGCGACACACGTAGTGGGATGGTGGGCCCCGCCCTCAAAGGGGCTAAAGATCCGAGAGAATTTCATATTGGCGAATTTTCCTGCCCAGTCATCTTATCAGATCATACCAATGCTGGTCGTAGCGTAGTAACGTCGCGGTCCGGCCGAGACGCCCCATCAGGGCCGCATAATTCACCCTTACAGCCCCACTAACGATCCCTATCAGATCCGTAAACCCTGTTACCCCCCCGGTGACCGAATCTTATCAGATCCGTAAGCAAAACTACCCACCGAGTCCGATGTCGGGAATATATGCTTGATATTCAAAAAGACTGCCGATGGTTGACAGCCTTAGACCTATTCTAAGCTATAGAGAAACTACGATGCACTAGTTTAAATTGGATGCTTCCTGCTAATTATCCTAATAAGTTTATATAGGAAATCGATTTTGAAAAGATAGACTGAGAAAAAGGAAAAAAACGTACAACACCAGGGATTCGCTGGTCGTCACCGACCCAACTACTAATCTGGCGGTATGCGGCTTAGCTATGGGGGAGCAGACGGGACCCCGCGTTTTCCACATCCTATGGTCGTACGTGCCAAATTAGTGTCGTATCATGCTTTATATAGGTCAGTTAGTAGATGGGGTGCTGTTAACGGGAAAGCGAAAGTTGTGGCATGCAGCCGGACCACCGTAGGGGCCCCGACTTTAGTGGGAGGAAAACAGGGGCTTCAAGTCCTGTGGGACCAGGCCTTCAGCTTTCACTGCTTAGCTAGCCCAGCGTAGCAAAACAGATTTATTAGATTTACGGGTATGCATAGATGAACTTATTAATATAATGAAAATTAAGACGCTTCGTATTCCAGTGCTATAACCCGTCTACTTACGGACCTCCATTCCTATAATAGTTCCGAAGTCTTCGTTAGGTTCTGACAGCCTGGTTCACAGACTAGTCACATGTCGCCGCGGCAAGGCGTCGCCTAGGCTCAGAAACGTAAGCTATATGGCCGCAGCGAGCCAGCTATGATCAATCAGGGAATTCACATGTGACTCAATATACCTATTAACGCTTTCAATGCTAAGATAACTTAGCTATCGACATCATAGGATATAATTGCCCCATTTTAAGAGCTACTCTTGGTTCAAGCCACCCATCCATAGGTATCCTCAATTTTCATTCGGCTTAATTGGTCGGGGCAGCTATGCTTGCTTTCTGAGCTACTATTTATTTATGACGGTCCATGCGACGAAGCAGTGACACACGTTAGCAGTGGGGGATGAAACCTCCTCAAAAGCTAACATTGGAGATCAACGGGGCACTTGGTAGGAATTGTCACACGGACCCAAGGGACTGGAAACTATGTCCGAGACTCTGGGACTGGGACTTGTATATCTCATGCATTATCATATAATCGGGAGAGTTTGTACAGGTCCCTTGCTCCAGACTAACCGTGTTCACCTGATTCCGCCGAGATCAATACGGAGCAGAGGTCGGCAGCTGGGCGCGGGGCTGTTCATACATATATAATATAAATCTCCCACCTGGCCGAATAAAGGGGCAAGACTGTGATTGCCCTCCTTGACTCCCTAGAAGATTATTGTAATTTGAATAGATTTCTAAGGCCTTGATCTCAAACCTTCGTTACAGGAATAGTCAGTGAGAGGTGGGACATATAGCACTTCACCAGCTTCGCTCACCCTTTCAGCTTTTCCTTGGACTTACGGAATTCTACCGGGTTCTATTGCCTTACCGTCGACCAAGAGGTCCCTCATTCGTTTAAATGATGAATCGTCGTTTTGGGTGATTATATGAACGCGTCTAGCGCCGCGGCCATTCGTTAATGAGTAGAGTTAGGGTGATCTCGGGTTCTATTAAATTGTTTGCTAAGTCTATCATGATGCTACAACTGTGGAACGATGAACACAACATGTATAGAAATACAAACAACAATCGCCAGCCATGTCTATAGTTAGATTTCTATTAGGAATCCGGGAAAATCTACTATTAATCGACTTAAGGAAGGTTCAAGAAGATGGGTAGCAGCTTCTGGTAGTTGGGCGTACCCAGACCAGTGACGGGATCCCAGCCTGGAGAGGCGTTGAACCCACCGGTACCACAGCCGGGGTTGCTGCCAATGGTGACATCGTTGAAAGCTTGAGGATGCTTGTACAGAGTCGGGTTCAAGAAACCAATGGGTCCTTTGCCAATAGCAATGCGCTCCTCGTTTAGCAGCGTCACAATACCCGCAATGATGGGAGCACTGGCGCTGGTGCCGCCAACACCCATGGTGATTCCGCCCCACACGGTGGCAACGTTCAAACCGATGGCTGAAACATCGGGGTAACCACGCGCCTTTCCGGTGTCGTTGTAAACATTGGGTCCGTAGTGGGGGGCGTAGTTCTTCATGTACTTCTTGACAGCAGAAGCCTGGTACGAAGGAACACTGAAGATGTTCGAGAAACCACCGCCGGAATAAAATGCGTCAGCTGGTCCGCTGCCAGGGTCGGCAGCGGCTTTCTCTCCACTGGTGACGTCGTTACCGATGAGTGTGGTTGCTCCCACTAGAAAATATTATCAGTGAGTGATCCCGTTTCTTATCACTATAATGAATGACAAACTTACCAGCAGTGATATAGGGGCAGTTGACAGGGAAAGAAGGCGAGAATCGAGTTCCATCGTTGTCGACGAACAGGTTGTCCGCGTTGAGGCACGAGTTGGGATAGCCGGCGTTGTAACGGTTGGCAACGCCAGAGTCACCACTTGCATAGATGACACTCACACCCTGGAGTCCTAGTTTCATCCATTCGTGGCATTGACGAACTTGATAGAATTCCGGCAAAGCGCCCTAAACGATTCCATAAGCATTACGCTGACATGTGGATGAGGCGTGGTACTTACTTCGATTTGCCCGTAACTGACAGAGATGACGTTAGACTTGGGCGCACCACCGCACTGCAGAGGTCCTTGGTAGCCTAGGTTGTTGTCGTTCGGATCAGGGTAGGCAGGGTCTTGGTAGCGTTAGTTCTATTCCCAACTATGTTTTCGAGAACTTTGTTAGACACTCACCGACATAGGGCTGATCGCCGCCTTCATACGTGCAGTAGCTTTCGTCCAAAGCATCGAGGAAGATGTTGAAAGTGCCGACACTATCGACATTGATGCCGTCACCCACCTGGTAGTAGCGAACCTGCTGAGGGTAGACGATAGAGTAGACAGTTTCAACATCGAGGGCGGCTTCGACACCCGATCCCTCGAGAATGGTCGATAGGTTTGCCGTTTTGCCTCCATCAATGGCAACAAACTCCGGCCTGACAGTCGAAGGAATTGGAGGGTTGGTGAAATTCTTGAAGTAGGTAGGAAGATCGAGCATGAATAGATAGTCGTCCCATTCGGGAATACCAATCTTGTTACCGTCCGCCGCCGTCTTGCCGACTGGGAATTTGTACAGTGCGCGCAAGCAGTCTATAGTGATGAGATCTGCGCAGCCCATCGTACCGACAGAAGCTCCCCCTTCGATGACAACTGCCGTGCCTTGTCCGTGATAGGTGTTCGCGACAGGCTTGAGTCCATCCAGCTGCACCGTGGGCATGACAAAGTCAACGTGCTCCTGAATGTGCTTTGGTAGGCTGTAGGCATCAACAGCAAGGCGAAGACCGCCATTCTCAACATGTTGATAATGCCAATACTCCGTCGCAAAGAGGGTCTCTGCTTCCTTTACGGTGCCATCAAACTCGACCCAATTGTGTCCTGCCAATGATGAGTAACGATAACGCACTAAGTTGGGCGGTTCGATCGCCTACCTTTGGACAGTGTAAGCCGGTGGCGTTGGATTCCGGCGTCGACCAGCCAGTTCATCACGGCATCTTTCGTTTCGGCAGACGGCGAAAATGTATTAGCCACCTTTTCAGCAGACCAATGCTTGCCTGGTAACCCGAATTAGTTAGCGATGTTCTCGATACAATGCTCTAACAGTACCCAGAGTCCAAAACTGGCTTACCGAAGTTGGGCGAATCAGGGTCAGCGACTTCATAGATGTAGCTTTCTGCGTTCTCTAGATTGCGCTGACGAAGACCGATGCGAATTGGCAGCACCTGGCTTGAGGTCGCGCGGTCGCGCTTCCGCCAGAGATGTGGCTCGCCATCACGCTTCTCGTGCAGCACGTGCCCAGTGGACGAGGGCGCGGCCAAAGACGGCACAGCAGAGCACGCGAGTGCTGCGATTAAGGTTGGAACACGCATCTTGGGGAAACACAGCAGTCGAGAAGCCAAGAGAGCCAAGAGAGCCAAGGATGCAGGCAAAACCACAGCATCGGGACGCGAAAGCTTGATTTATATACACAGCATGGATTACCCACAGGGGTGCGCCTTATCACTCGGCTTACATACAGTAGGACAGTAGTGCATATTGTCTTGAATCGCCTGTTTGAAAGACGAAATGATATCTTTGGGAGCTAGCTCGTTCTACCTTCCTAAACAAGCGAGGTCTGACGTGAGATTGCGGGGTCTAGGTAGATAGGAAATGGACAGTTATCTTGCCTAGATTGTCGAACACAGTGTTGAGATAGACCTCAAGTTCACAGAGATATACAGACGTAAGTATCAACTTCAAAACTAAAAATCAATAATTCTTTAGCCGGCGCTGACTACTTAAGGTATGGTGGGGTATGCAGGTACCAATGCTGAAGTGGGTGGGTACTCTGTCGACTCAATGTACCTATACTACTATGCCGTAGGTGGCTGCCCTATGCCTGGATAGGCTGGCCTGGGTGTCACCGTGAGCCGACTCTTATCAGCGCTGTAGCGGACTAAATAAGTTTAGTAGTCATTGAACAACATTAGCGCGCGATCTACTGGAAATTAATACGATCTAGATCTAGGAGCCAAACGGCCTGACTCTGTCTCAAGTGCGTGTAACCAGTTGGTAGACGAGATAGGCTTAGTGTAATCGATGTTGATGAAAGCACTAAACTTGAACCCAGCACCAGCACCGCTCACTAAAAGCCCATCTCGGCATTCATATAGAAAGCTCCTTGCTCACTAGGTAGGCTGTTAGGAAGACAAATAAACAATACGAATCGATGCTTAGTAGAATATTCATTTCCCACTTTCCTCATAGCTAAATCTTTGCATTATTATCTCTTTAAAAGAATATTAGGTTTTAGCTTTAGCAGTTTCTTCGTTAAACATGTGCGGGATATTATTAAATACATATGTAACAACAATACAGAAGCCAAATACAAATCATTCTTCGATAAAAATCACACGTTAAGTACTAGTCCTTGACTAAAATTTATCAACAGAGTGATAATATCACTTCGTAAGGTTGTTAGAAGAAGTCGGCGGCAAGCTTTTTTTAACTCCTTCACTAGATACGCTTTACTCAGATATGGGCGATTCAGGAGACGATATAGTGCAATGGGTCACACGATGTTAGTCGATACCGACCTGGATTGGAATTTAATCAATACTTAAGCCGTCCTGTATTAGTTTTCGACATGAATGTCACTATGATGGATGTCTAGAACCCTATAGACCCGTGCACTTATCATGGCTCTTAGATTCTATGTCGTCGGCTTCAGCATTAGATCCTTGATAGCAGATATCCGGCGTTCTCTGTTCCGTATTTGAAGCGATATTAGAAGGACTTATTCCAGATTACAACTGCGACTCTAAGCCTCCACTTGTTTAGAAGTCATGTCTAAAAGGGTGGAAATCAGCGTTATGCGTCGAATACCTCCTTATGTACTTAGATATGCTCTAGAGCAAACAAGTATGGTTATAGAACCTGATGACCGAATCAATCTTCCGCCACTGGTTCTCACCAATTGCTCGATATTTCGCCCCTATGTTTTCCACTATAATTGTCTGAAGTAAATAGCTTGATCAACATAACGTTTGGGCTGCTGCCTGGCACTATAGGAGATGTAGTCGTTGTACTCATTCGCACTATCATATGTTTTGAGTGTGAGCGGCTGGCCCTAGTGGCGAAGTTGACTACTTAAGTGTACAAGCGGATGGATTCCTAGAATTCATAGTCACCTCAACCTCAATCCCGTCCTCCACTTCCTAACGAATGTGAGGCTCATCCCCCAGAAACCCTCTACAATCACATTGCCAACTCAGCCAATCTCACTTTATGTTAGTCCATACCAAGACAGATAAGCCCTCTTCCCCCGGAGCCAAAATTGCAGTAAAGTCTTAGAAATCCGCTAATGTTACCTAGGCCGAACCCTTATATTAGATAAGCCATCCTTTTCGGCGCTAAAAATACAGTGCGGGGAAGCGATGCCGCTAACTAAGGGGTCCCGGCAACACGCGAGGCCTCTGCGTTGGGGCTAAAATTGCAGTGAAAGACGGCTCTGCGGTCTTTTGGCGGAAGGTACTAGTGCTGATAAGGAGATGATCTGCATGATGGCGCCACATTGGCTAGAATAGGCGGGTTAGTCTTTTAAAATCAACAGGGTTAGTCTTTAAAATATACAGGGGCTAATCTGGGGTTCGCTCACGTGGCAAAGCTCTCTCTCTCTCTTGGGGCTAAAAGTGCAGTGAAATCGTCTTGAGCATTACTGCTGCATCCATAGCTAGCTAGGTACTTGGCAAGTCAGCTCTTTTTCGAGGCTAAAATTGCAGTGTAATTCTCGCATTCGCGCAGCCCTAAACACATAATCTACTGCGGGTGTTAGAATAATTGCACATTGGCTCCTTAATAGACGGCGAATGCCGGGCCTTTATTTGTGGAGTTTGTGGCAACACATGGGGTAAGTCTTAAGATACTGCTAAGGATTTAACTAGTTACTCGAAGTGATAAGATTAATCCTAATTAGGGGGTGTAAATATTATCTGCATATTTAAAGGCTTTCTGCTGTTAATATTAGTTGTACTACTTTTAGCGGTCTTGATATATGAATTAGAGTTCTTTTAATACTTGAAATATTATCGCACATCACTTGTTATTTTGCAAAACATATTCCTATCCACTTGAATAACGCTTCGGCTCCGCGACTTAACAAGTAGGTAGCTCCTAACAGCGGGGCTTTCTATAGATTTAAATATACCTAATCAAACAATCTCAAGTTTTATAACGTGTATCTAAGTCCCGCTGTTAAGATTTGTCCACTTTTAAGTCACGGAGCTGAAGCGTTGTTATTCAAAGGAATATACTCTGTACTATAGCTTTAAAGTCGACTGTTAAGTTGAAAACATGGTTGTATTAAGGTGAGGCCATCATAACGAGGCCACCATAATGAGGACATCGAAGAATGGATCCCTCGTGTGACCTTGTTGCGTGATGGTGCATCTTACATGGGAGTATTTGTAGGAATTAATCCGCCTCCCGACAACTCTAGTCCTTCTTCTTCAATAAAAGCCATAACTCCATACTAAACCGACGGCTTCAGCTGCAAGTTCTCTTGCTTATCTTCCCGTAATAGAAACCGCAACACCATATCCCTCTCATAAGCATAACCATATCATACAACCTTCCTTTCCTTTCCTTTCCCCCATCTAAGCACCGCCCTCTCTCTTCGCATACTCGTCCTCCATTTTCTCCTCGTAGGACTGCTGCTCATTCGCATCCGTGACGTCCGTGATGCGGTTCTGTGTCGACGACGCGCCGCCGCCCAGACGACGACTGCCGGGCTGCTCAGAGGACTCGTATACGGGTGCCTGCCCTGGCAGCTGGCGCATGCGCTCGGTCGTCGTCCCGTTGTTGTCTGTGAAGCTGCGCTCCGCGTACGCCGTGTTCTGGGGCGCGCCGCCGTTCTTCGATGTCGAGGTGCTGACGAAGCTGTAGGAGAAGGATTGCGAGTTGGAAGGCATTGTGGGATGTGTTTTCTTTCTTGCTCCTTAGTAGGGGTGTATTTGTTGTTCTAGGTTGCTGCTGGTTGTTTAATTGTGAAATTAGGCAATTTCTGCGCTTATGGAGGATGTCTGTAGATTTTATCTTGTGAATAATTTGAATGGTTTAAGAACGGATGTCGTTGATGTTCTTATATAGAGTGGCGGATTGCCTATGACGTCACTATGGAATAACAGATGTTTCTCGTAGCAGCTGTGATTGGGCCTATGACGCCATCTTGCTTCAGATCGTGCATTGATCTAGAGTTTAAATACTGTTAGCGCAGTCGCAACCTATAAATTGTCGCGTTAAAGGCAAGGTGCTACTTGTGAATCTGTAACATGATTCTATTCCTTTGGACAATTCATAACATCGTGCCAGCTATCAGTACCTAGTTGACATTATTACTTGTAGGTACGGAGTAGTGTGTCTGGCTTCTTATTGGCTGCCGTCCGCATGGTACTAGACGTCCTAGATAGGCTAGCGGAAAATATGGTAAGTGGGGTCGGAGTGTCCAAATACGGAACGGAGAAAAATGTTGTCATTTCAATTCCTTGTCACAACACCAGCATTAAACAAAGATGCTTACTAAAGAGTTGAGATAATTAACCCTTAACTCCATCCCGAACAAATCTTCCTGGTTATCGCATCATGAAATCAGAGCAAAGGCGACCTCAGCCCGGCGCAGTCGGGTATAGTCTGACCTTATTGTCTAGATCTGTATCTATTATCGAAATATACCTACCTAGACTACCACGAACCAGCTCTTACAAATGAATGAAGCTCAAGTTGACTGCAGCAATTACATACCGGGGATGAAACTAACTCTTGGCACGCTAACATACGAGATCCTGTAATGGCCTCCTGTAATCATGCTGCTTATTGTCAGTAGGGACCTGATAATTTTAGCTCCCTAGGTACCGACAAGATTACGGAGCCCCAGCGGCAGTTGTGGTCTTGCTTGAAACCTTCTCTTCCTACTCCGAACTTGACGTGCTCCGAAGTTCATAACTTAACTACTAACGGTGTTGTTCCAGTTGTAAATTTCATTCTTACTCGTCTATAACATCTTAGGCTCAGATTCGCCATTCGTAACCCCTAGTTGCCGTTTTTAATTGCTGTCTTTCTTTCCGAGTACATACACCACTTCACACCTTACGACCTCGCAAAGAACGATGGGAGGCGTCCCCTCGGTCCCCCGCGATCCCTCGCGCAAAGTCCAGGTTATCTGCGCCGGATATGCCCGCACCGGAACCTCGACGATGGCGCTGGCCGTCGAGCAACTGCTCGACGGGCCCTTCTTACACGGCGGAACGCAGGTTTTGAACCGTGAGGATGGTATGAGGTTTTCGTGCTTATTTACTCTCATTTTCATCCTCACTTTGCTGTCATTCTTCTTCTGGATCTCGTTGGGGTGGGATTTCAACAGAGCTAGCATCAAGTCTTCTCATCTCACGCACCAACACACTATTCACCCCTCTATAAGCCCCAACTAACGTTCCCTCCCAGCGTACTGCAAGAAATGGGTGCAAGTCTACGAAGCCAAGGCGCGGGGCGACAAGGCGGCCACACTCTCGCTCCTACGGGAAGTGACAGCGGGCTTTATCGGGGTGGCCGACATGCCGCCGCTGGACTTCATCCCGGAGCTGATGGAACTGTACCCGGAGGCCAAGGTGGTGCTAGTGGAGCGGGACCCGGACCGCTGGCTCGAGAGTCTCATGGTCGTTTCCAGAGCCTCGAATAAGCCCTGGCTGCCCTATCTTGTCTGGGTTGTCCCCGGTTGGCGCTGGTTCCCCTCCCTCGTCAAGCACTATGGCGAGAGCGCGAAGAGGATCATGCAGCTTGAGCCTAAGGGGGAGGTGAAGCGCGGGACTAGTAAGTCATCCCCTTATTATACATGGAGACGGGGTGGTTGTGAGAGTAAGATTAACTAAGTAACTAACGTCCCGTCCCCTAGAACTCATCATAAACTGGAACAGCATGGTCAAAGAGATGGTACCGCCCGAGAAGCTGCTGGTAATGCAGCTCAAGGACGGGTGGGGGCCTCTGTGCAAGTTCTTAAACGTGCCCGTCCCGGACGGCCCCCTGCCGCGCGCCAACGACACCGAGGCCGCCCTCGAGATCTCCAACCACGTCACCCGCCGGCTGGCGCAGATCTGGGGCACGGCGGTCGGCACGGCGGCCGTTATCGGGTTTGGCGCCTGGCGGGCTTGGAAGACGCGCTGAGCTAGGTGTGTTGTGATATTTTAAGCGACTCGTAGCCGTATATATTGCGATGGCGTTAGTATCTGATTCCCTAGTTCTTTGTTATTGGTGTTTGTATATAAATTAACCTACATAGACCGGCGTTGTTTGATAGTCTTGGAGGACAGTATACTAACTATCCTGGAAATACTATCCCCTAACATAAAACCTGAGCAATGTCTGTTGTATTATGATTGGTCCTCCTGAAGACGTGCTTGCTTTTGCGATTATGCCAAGGCTTGACAACAAAGGAGTTCACTTCGTAAGGTTCCAAGGTTGCTTCAGACGTGAAAGCTCAGTGTCATATTTTCGATAAGTGCGTGTTACATGGTATGACTAAGATACCATCATATCTCATCTATAAATTAGAATGCCGGGCGAACACCGACCCCTCTAAAACCTCATTATAGCCAATATATAAATCGTATCATACATGTAAGCATGTCTGTACATAAACACTATTGGGTACCACACCGATCTAATTCGTCTTTAGACACCGGACTACCGGCCGGCGAATTCGTAAATACCATTATACACAGTCGCCAACCAGCCCTGCGCAGGTCCAGCCCGCGCAACAACGCCCAGGCCGCCAGCCGCCCACAGCACAGCCAGGGAAGCAGCAGTAGCCTGTATCGCCCACCAGGCGCGCCTCCGACGGCTGCGCGTGGGCTTGTCGAAGGTCATCTTCTTCCAGTTGGCGGGCGGCGAGAGGTTCAGCCACCGCGCCATGCCCCAGACCATGTGGCCCACACCGACGGAAAGGAGGAGCGCATACGCAACATAGGCGGAGGATGCATGGCGGGCGAAACCGTGGGCGACGTAGCCGAGGCCGATGTTGCTGCTATCCCCGTCGACGATGAGGGGGAGGACGCGGTTCATGGCCACGTGCGAGGTGAGCAGGACGGCGAAGACGTAGCCTGATGCGGCGATGTTGCTGAATACGGGCCATATTCGGGAGGGGCTGTGCGATGTGGACGATGAGGATAGAGAGGTCTTGGAGGATGCTAGCCCCCAGAAGCCGGGATTCGCGTCTCCGTGGTACCACTTCTTGTTCTGGTTCCGGCGCAGGAGACGGATGGTGAGGCCGGAGACAACGTGGGCGAGGACGGGGAGTCCGACGAGGAGGGGCTCGGTCAGGCGGGTTTGGTAGAGTTCGCGGGTCATGAGGAGGAAGGGCTCGGAATAGGGGACTGAGCGGTAGACAAGCGGTATCAGGGACGTGTTGGCGAAGTGTAGCCCGGCGAAGAAGGTGAATGTGTAGCTCGAGTATCGCTGGATGCGGGTTACTGTTGCGTTGTATGGTTTGTTAGCATGCCGGCGAGTCGTAGCTATCTAAAACCATGATGCAGGTGGTGCGAAGCGGAATGGCGAGACGAGGAGTGCCAGGGAGTACGAACAGTAGAATATAGGCCCACGACCGCTACTACTGAGTCCCAGTGACGAGGTTGAGGTCCGGGAGGGCGATATCGTAGTCGATGCAGAGGATCCCATCGAGTCTTGGGGCAGCGGTGGCAGCTCTTTTTCGGGGGTGTCTATGGGCGAGGGATCGAGCTGCACCAGAGATGCCAGAGTATCATAGGACTCTTTGTGATTCAAAGAGGCGGAATCGGACGCCATTGTGAGGGCCGGTGTCGAACGGTGCCGAATCGACGTTTGGTGTTCTATAAAAATGTACTGCAGTACCTATGTCTTGTGCAGGTGGTATGGAGATGATAACTAGCAGCGTCTGGGACAATAAAAATTGACTGGGATTGGTTCCCAGATTGCTTACTTAGGTACATACGTAGGTAGCTTCGCCCCGCTTTCAATCGCCCCGCCGTAGCATCTCCAACTAAGTTAGGTAGGTACCCCAAAGTGAATCCCTAACTATCAGGTACGTACAGTAGTTAGTGTACAGCACGTACGGAGTAGGTACCTCCCTGCACTAATCATCTTTCGCGTCATTGTCAGAAGTTGCCGAAACCAGGACCGACAAGACCAACTTGGAGAGGTACCAACGAAGCCCACCCGGACAACAGCCTCGCCAGCTACCATCGCATTTATTAAAGACAGCACAACGAGAATTCGTCAAGATGCCTCCAGTAAGCCCGTGTCCCGTGTCCAATGCCACCAGCTACGACGAGCACCGCTAACACACGCTTCACCAGCGCCACCAAACGCTGCCGCCAGCGCAGACGTTGTCCGCCCGCGCCGCGCTGCAGTCCTTCCACTGCGACCTGTGCTCCAAGGGCTACTCGCGCATGAACGACTACGAGGCCCACCTGAGCAGCTACGACCACAGCCACCGCCAGCGCATGAAGGACATGAAGCAGATGGTCAAGGACCCCACCGCCGGGGCCCGCGCCCGCCGCGCCGAGGCGAAGGCCGACGGCCTGATCAGCATCAAGCTTGGGTCTGCCGGCGGCGGCGGCGGCGACGCGAATAACGGCAACAACAGCGCGAACGCGAACGATGGCAAGGGGGCCGCTGCTGCGTTCAAGAAGGGCGGGTTCAAGAAATCGGGGTTTAAGAGCGCCTTCGCGCCTGTTGGTGGTGGTCCTGGCGGTGCCACTGAGGATGTCGAGATAAAGACGGAGAAGGCGCCTGTCATCCCCGGGCGAGAGGACTCGCTGGCGACAACTAGGGACCTCGATGTCGAGAGCGATACCGACGACGAAGGGTACGAGGTTTACAATCCCCGATTCCCGACGGATTGAATACAGGGCTAGAAAGAGGGCATATGAAGTATTCGCCGTGCACGGCCGGGAATGGCACGCGTCGAGGCAGAGGATCACATTTACTAGAACTATCTACCGCCAACCGGCATGGTTTGTCTAGTATTGCCGAAACACCGCTACGCCGGGCGGAAATGCCATGATGCACGACGACCGAACTTCGCAACGAAGCGGCTGCATCTGGCCGAGATGACTACGTTATCACACTCGTCGCGGGTGACATTCAAGAGGGACCATACGCTAGGTTAGGAGCCTAACTCGCTCGTCGTCGGCAATAGAGCATGTCGAGATTTGCAGGCACGGTACTTTAGGGAAGGGGCTTGACGCTAGCTCTCTTCACTTCAACGAGTTGAATGGACACCAGGCTGTAGCAGTAGGTAACTAGCCAGATGGCAGCGTTATCAAATAGTTGCGTTCAGACAAGGACTCAAGGACAAAGATTGAAGCACCATTGCCTCATGGCTTACTGCTAGACTAGGTAGATACACGCGTAATCAATAAGTTGTGGGTTACTCAACATCCAACCAACCACTCACCACAGCTACTCTACATATCAATCTATCCCATTCAATCCATTTCTTCTCCGAACGCACTTGACGCGAAACTGGCACCTCGACTAGGCGTATTGACTGGAAGCATACCAAGACGATCTCAAATCAAGAAGCAGCATCACGACACCTTCGCAATTGCCCCACTCACACCCGAATTTTGATATCAACGAGCTTCTTCCTCGCCTCGGTCCACACGGGAGCGACGGTGATGAAAAAACAAAGAGCAATCTCCATCCAGGATGATTTGTTGTACAAAAATTCCCTACCCAGCCGAAGCCAAGCAGGAGCGGTCATAGTTATTAGTTTTCAACTAGCAATAACATGTTCTCGGAAAAATTCCTCACTGAAACACGTAACGCCCGTGCACTAGGATGAAGAAGAAAAGGGAAGGAAAAAAAGTTAAAAAGTCGGGAGGGGAGAGGGGTTTATATACCTCTGCAAGGGCGGTGTGGAGCAGCAGAATCATCCTGGTTGCTTGGGCTTACGTACCTGCATTTTTAAGTTTGGGGGCGTTTGATTGGTGATTGGTTAAGCTGTTTGCCTTTTCAACCAATGAGAAGCCGGGCGGTGCCTTGAATGTGTTAAGTAACATTAACAATGCCAAGACAGCTAGATGTACGGACCACCTGCAGTGTGGCTACTGGAAGCCCAGTGAATGGGTCCAGTGAATACGTGACATTCACTGCGGAAGATTCCCTTATTCACTATGGCTGGCCTCACTGTAAATAGGTATATAAAGACATGGTAGCCCAGGCTTAGCACCCGAGCCGAAGTCTTCCTAGAATGTAACTAACTAGTCCCCTGCTCAGCAAGTAGATATGGAGAATTTCTTTACCAAAACCCCTGACAGTAGTGTGCAAGCTCTAGCGCGGCGTCAACCCTTTACCATCCTGTTGACCTGTAGTAGTATAGGCTTATTGTTCCCGGCGGAGTTAGCACGAATTTCGTAACACCTTTATCCGTATTCCTCGCGCAAGTCCCTTGGGCGTCTATTACTACTTCTATTGCCCCTAGTTACTGTGACTGTCGAAGTCAGTATCGAAGCCGCCATGTCTATGTTCCCGTGTAGCGTTGCCGATGTTAGGATATAGATGCAGAGCAGTGGTGCCTTGAAAGAGTGATGTGCCGTCTCGGCCTCTATGTCGTCACATTGCCATCTCCGCGTCCGGATTAGATTCAAGGGTGGTCGTTCGTGATGTAAAGCTAGAATATCATCAAGGCTTTGCCGTTATATCTTGGTGCTGGATGACAGAGCGTCCTAGTGAGATTGTGGGCGGACTAGGCATCCACTGTCCCCCCCTAATCCATATTCGCATACCTTGACGGGACCAGAGAACAGCTTTCATCACTTGTGACGAAGATTAACAGCTCCTGGGGTCAACGTTGGGTGTCGCCAGGATCGAGCTTTTGTCACTGTATCTGATGCGAGCGAAGGCTGAGAGACGACTATCTCTGGCGTGAAGCCTCGTATAGTTTATTCACCACACGAGTTCTAAAGTCACGATCCAGGAAGCGGGCTACTCTGCTTACTCCTCATCTCCGCAAACAGGGCCTTCGTCTGCATGTCAGCCTCGACACCTTTCCACTTCCGTCCGTGACGATGCTGCAAGCAGACCTCCTTGCCATCGCCAGGGTAATAGAGCCAGCAAGCCCACTTGGCCCAGTTGCCCTCCTTCATCTGAGTGCGGGCGCGCTGGCCGACGTGATCCTCGATGAAGTCGCCGCGGGCGATCGCCAGACGGCTCGGGAAGATCCGCGCGAGGTAATGCGCCGTGGCCGCGATGTGCGGCTTATCGTGCCAGAAGAATAGCGGGGTCAACGGGACACTGGCGACGTCAGGCCGGGAGGTGGTGGGAAAGTCGCGCTTGAGTTTCGCCGTCAGGGCACGCAGGGTGGGGAATTGTAGCACGTGCGCCGACGTTGCGTACGACAGCATCCGGATCGCGGGGAGACAGACGTATTTCACCGGCACGCTTGTATCTGCCTCGGAGGCTTGCATCACTTCCACCAGGGATTCGAGCGGTATGTCGCGCGCCAGGGGCCAGTCATGCTGCTGGACCCAGACGTAGGGCATCTCGGTCACTCTGAGCGCCGAGCGCACCGCGAGGCCGAAACCAATACGGCCGGCAGGCTCTATAAACGTGACCCGTTTGTCGTCCGCTTGCAAGATAGATAGCGCGACGTGGTTCTCGGCAAGATGTGGCGATCCGTACTCAGCCAGGCCTTCACTATGGACGAATACGCGCGAAGCTTGTGCTTTTTCCGGGTACCACTCCCCGAGGACAAGATCCTTCACATTGGTCTTATACAGCTCGACGGCTTTGGCGCCTTCAGCAGTTATCTGGCCCTTCTTCAAACGCATGGACTCCCCGATGCGGTCATATGTGTCGAAGACGACGATGACTCTGCACGATAGTAGGACCGGGCAATGCAACTTGAAAGAGGCCAGGATATCTGAGATAAGATCGGTCGACGGCGCAGACGGTGTTGGCGACGTCGTGATGATGAGCGTCACCAGATCTGATGGCGGGGTGGCTGCGCCATCCTGGGCAGACATTTCACCGGGGTCTCACGGTGTGCCTTGCGTGACTGAAGGATTGTTTACTAGGGAAATCTTGGTTATCGCGAATCATTTTTCCCACCAAATACATGTGAGCTTGTCATTGTAAGAAATGCAATGCAAGTGGGAGCATGGTCTGTCGCGGAAGGTTTTTGGTCTGGTTTGATAAGTATTGCGGCAGCTGCAGACACATGGCAGTGGTGGCATACATCAGAAGTCAAGCTCACTAGCACAAAAAAGATATGGTTGCAAATGTATTCGTCTAAATATTTTCTATAATCAACTTAAAACATTATAATAAATGTAATGACCGGATAATACACTCTCCGATGTTGGAAGTGTTATCACTCAGGAATAATAAGTCGCGTATGACGAATTACCTTGCAGCGCCTTGGCAAACTCTCCTCCAATGATCTCATCTGGCCTGTCTGTCAGTATCATACCACTCAAGAGATTGACATCAACTTACCAGCCCGAGCGGACGGATGTAGCGCATCGTACCTGTCAATCATAAGCCTCACTCCGTAAAATGGCATTTTGAAACAACTCACCATAAGAAACTGGAAAGCGGATTCTGTGAGCCAGACGCATAATAACCTGTGACGTTCGCGGGCGCTTCTAGGTACTTTTCGGGCGCATTATAGATATCGAGAATAATCTGATGAGTATCGAAGACGATGAACGAAGCACCCGGCCACCTCTTCTGGATGAGTAGTTGGAACGGGACACCGTAGTCATAGACGGTGTTCACGGTGGTCGTGTATTCGAGTATCTTCCCCGCGTATTCAGTTGTGTTGTACGCCGTCTTGTTCTGCCAGTAGTTCACATCGCCGGAGCCTCCATTCTCTATCGCCGCATACACCGGCGTTAGTTGCAGCGGTGCCTGCGTGAACAGCGCAAATCGTCGTCCTCCGGTGCTATAGATCCCGTCGAACGACGACCAGAGGCACTCGATGTAGTCGGAGATCGTCTTCTCCGGCACCTGCTGGTCGAGCAGGAAGCCGCCGTTTCCGAGGTCATTGGTGCCGATCCAGAGGGTGTAGACCGTGTTCTCCGGCGTGCGGTTACGGAGAAATGTCGTGTTAGGGTTAGTGCTTGCATACTCGACGTCAGCTTTAAAAGCCGGGACTTCGTAGTCGACGACCGAGGGATATGGGCCGTTGATCGACTCGAGATATCGGTATACGATCTCGTTTGAGCAGGTCGCACCGGCGACTATTGCGAGGGATCAGACACCATCCCATCTATGGCACCACGCCTAAGTGTGTGCTTTCAGAGTCGCCGGTACTTACCAGCATAGTTATACGTCGTAGCCCCGAGTTTCTGCGACGCATAGTAAGGCCACGAGTTGCCGCCCCCAGCAGTAGCATTCGAGGTCGGTATCACGGTGCCAGGAGGCGGCACAGCGCCTCCAGAGGAGAGGAAGTACTGCAGACGCCCTTCATCGGTGTAGCTGTCGCCAAACACAATCAGATTCTGAACCCCGGAGCTAGGGTACGCATTGATTCGGGCAGCAGCAAAGCTCCCTAGCAATAGGGCTTGGAACAACATGATGCCTCCGAACTAAGGATACAGGAAGCAAGACCGACGATAATTGGGAGGAGAGAGACGCGGAATGCCCGGAGGCTCGCTCCCCCGTTTTATCCAACGCAGCCATGATTTGCATTTATAATATCGTCGTGAGCTTTGGCCCCCATCAGCACACATATCCCGGACAATCGATCCTTGTGGTACCAAACTTCCGAGCATGCATGGCTCCCTACAGTACAGTGCCATTCCCGCTTTACCCCGCATGCCTGCATGGTAATAGTTGGAGGCATATGAGGTTGGGATTTACACTGACGACGACACAATTGGGAATACCAAACGGTATCTATTCCGATCCACTCGGCTGAATGACCTATCTACCGAACACCGATACTACCCCTACCAACAAAAGTGGCATTATCAGATCTTTCTAGTATTTCTAGCATAAACATAAATTAGGAAAAGGGCGAAGTACCTTGAAATACATTAATTTTATTAGTACCTATTTACAGTGGGGTGAACCATAACCCATCATTGAGACCTGATCTATAGCCCTAGTAGTAATTACGAAGGCCCGTGATCACCACTCAAGAGGGTAAGCAGTAAGCACAAATAGCTATTTGCGCAGCTTCACAGCAAATATACACCTTAATACTGCAATCTTCTATTTTATCTACACCTACCTACCTAGTTAATCGACCAATTCACACCAAAACACCCTTTACACCCCTAGGACATGGCTTTGGAGGAGCAACACCAACGAAACACCTGAAGATGGCATCGTAGCACCTCTGACGTACGCTTGCCTCCATTCCCCTTCCATATCGCGGTCTAGCCACTCCCACCACCACTTGCATTGGTGAGTTTACCCGCGAGCCTACTGTGCATGATACAGCATCCCAGCCACCAAAGCGCAATATTTTACCTCGGCAGATTCTCTCAATATCTGGAAAGATTGCAAAGAAGGTTGGAAAGACTGCTGTCTATCCCGGTATTGAGTCGCGCAAGCCTTGGTCCCAATCTGGCTGGGCAGATTGGTTGACTGCGCATAGCCTCTTGTCACTTAACCCATACTGCGTAACAAGCTTGCTGCGTCGAGTTGCATCCGTTTCCTTCCCACCTTCTCTCCCAGCTCACCTACTACCTAATTAGTCTATTTGCCAGAGACAAATATTTTTCTCAATACGCAGGTCTCTCGCCCAGTTCTTGACCCCCCTGCATGATAGTCTAGCACTATCGACACGCAATATCAACACCTACTAGGTACAGCGCCCTCCTTCTGAAACAGGCACCCATGCCGAAAAACGGGCATTTATACCTGGCAACGTCATTCATCCTACCTTATAAATAAAGCCACCTCGACAGAACCTAATGACATGGCCAACAATATCCCATCAGATCCCCTTCTGACTGGGAGCAAGATAGCGGATCATCTTGGAACATATAATAACACGGATAACCCTAGCATACCCTACGTGCACCCCGATCAGTTTCATTTACCGACGGACCAGATAAAAAGTCATGGACTGCATGCGGAATGCCAGATACGCAACATCGGGATACGCTAAGCCAGGCTACGAATCAGAGACGGCTACGAAAACGGCTAAAAACGAAAACACCAAGAAAATCTGGTGATGACTGCGGACAGTCATCTGGAGAAGGGGAATATGTAGGTTCTGGAAATATGGCTATATTCGCTAATGACGGTTGCCTGGGGAGATTCCCTTATTCACTATGGTTCACCCCACTGTAAATAGGTATATAAGGACATGGTAGCCCAGGCTTAGCACCCGAGCCGAAGTCTTCCATGAATAGACCCAATCTTGAGACCTGATCTATAGCCCTAGTAGTAATTACGAAGGTCCGTGATCACCACTTAAGAGGGTAAGCAGTAAGCACAAGCCTCGTGGGCCCGTAGGTAATATATAACTAAGCACGCTTTATCCCTTTAAGCCTTGTTTTAGCACCGGTAGTGTAACACTCTTGGCTAGCGATGTGGTTCCAGTCTCGAACTATCAGAGAGTCATCTAGTGCTAGGAGAGCCTCGGCTAATGGCTGTTGAGTCCTTTTGGTTGGCCAATGAACTGGCTGAGAGGGACTAAACATACAATGCGCAAACGTCCTTATACGATGCGGGCCAAGGTGGAAAGCGTCTTGGGAAGAGCAAGCGACTTGGGAAAAGCAAGCGACAGGGCGAATCTACCGTCCCGGACAAGCAAAGCCAGTATTTATATTTGACGCTATGAACATGTAAATCTTGCCAGACTCGCTACGAACAACCTTATAACTAATATAACATGTTTTTATTACTCTTTAGGATCTAGGTCCGGTCCCGTGTAATAAGTGACCGTTTAAGAACTTAGAAACGAGATCTCGGCCAAGTCACACCAGATCTAGTTTTTAGTTTCAGGCGGCAATCCGCTTGGATCGTCTAGCTCTTCCAAGGGGGTGTATCCAGCACCCCCTAGCTTTGGTTGTCCAACGATTACTTCGGGGAATATAACATTAACAATGTCAAGACAGCTAGATATACGAACCAAAGCTTATTCTATGCCAAAACCTTATCTGTTTAAGTATATAGGCCAAGAAGACAAAGGCAAAACGAATATTTATTTAGATGGAGAGACTACTATGCAGAGAGGGGTGTGGAAATAACTATAGTATAATGTAGTATGTGCACCTACTATGCCTTCCCATCCCGACTAAACCTAGAGCATTTAACCATTATATAAAACATAAGCTTTATATATTTAAGCATTTAATTATTACATAAGCACCTTGTTTATTGTCTTGATCTTGTTGCTAGTTATATGCTTACGGTTAAGACCGTGACACGGACATCGCGATGCCTATTCACAACATCTATAATAGTATCGACACGGGGCGAGCGCCAGTTCTCATCTCGTTGTAGGTCTTCTCGCCATTCATCTAGGCGCTTTTCTTGATCCGGATCCGCAAGGTTGTCGGCGTTTAAGCTAGCGATGAGAGACTCTTTAACTAGTTCTATTATCTCACTGAGCTTCCCATGGTATACGCTTTGCCAGGACTTTACTAGAGATGACCACTTAACCATCCGGTTCGCCTTCTTTGCAGACATACCTATGCTTCTATTACGAAACGTTATTCTGGCAAAATCCTTTCCCGGAGTAGGTGGCCGAAACCGATCTCGACATATCTCACTTCTATAGCATGTTCATTACTACAACTCAGTGGATAGTTGCAGGGGCTTAGGAACTTAGAAAATAAAGGAAATCAAAAGACTTTGAATAAAGTATCATACTTGTATGTTATAAAATTCGTGCCAACTCCGCCGGGAACACCAACACTATACTACTAGGTAGTCGTCGGATCCCCTGCATATATCGTGCACAGCTTATTAATCGCGCAACAAATCCTCCTACAGTGCCGGCAGCGGGGGTTCCGCGCTCTACACAGGTCGTACTAAACCTGGCGGCACCTCGATCCCCCGGTAGTCGCAGATGGCGCGATATATGAAGTTGTGTATGCACTGGAAATGCTTCTTCGCGAGACGACACGCTAAGCGATATCTCCATTTATGCCGTTGCATCCCGTCGCAGTGGGCACCTACGAGCTTGGCGAGGCGGAAGTCGCGCCGGAAGCGGCGTGATACCTCCGGGACCGCGCTCCGGAACGAGATATACGGCGTTTAGTCGGGATAGTCGCTCCGGGTCCCGTATCTTTCCACGATTAAGAGTACGCATTTTAATAGTGCTGATGTGATCGGCTTCGATGCAGAGTACCAGGTTTCGTTAGATTGCGGAGAATTTAGTTTGGGGGGGGCTGTGACTTACGGAGTTCTATCCGAAGAGCGTAGCTCAGCTGGCTAGGGCTTGCGATGGATGTTGTTGGGTCTGTTTCCTGCCCGTGCTCGGTACACATGCTCGAAGTACGCCATCTGGGAAACCACCGTCGCTCATTGGTACTATAATATTGATCGATTCAACGCGAGCTGCGTAAAGCCAGGTTAGTTATCGTCGATGGGTAGCTAGGTGTTCATATGAAACAGACTCGCGATGCCGGCCATACCTCCCGCCTCCATCACTTTCTCTTCTAGAATCGCATCAATTAGGGCTGTAAAGCTTTACTTTAATTTACCTTCGACGCTATCATTGATTTCTTTTGTATCGAAACTATCTGCCACCCTCACAATCTTCGTCGTTAACAAAAACTATGAAGCTGATATTGCCATCCCTTGCTACTCGTAGCGTAGACATCATAGCCTAACAAAGCCAACTTGCTGAGATGATGTAATAGTCGCTATGGAGATTTTAAGTAATTGCAGAATTTGGTGGCGCCGCTTCGTATGCCTGGCACTACCGAGGATCCGGGGATATATGAACACACAATGTTTTATTACCGGGGAGCGGAAATGGGCTATGAATTACGTCAGCATTGTAGCTGCACTTCCTAAGGGTAGACTGAGCGGTATAAAACATGACAACGCTGTTCACCTATACTACCCCCGAGGCCACTGCATCCTCGAGCGAATCGCAGCGTTTGACCGCGTTCGTATCTCAAATCTCACCCTCGTTTCGTTGAAAGGAAATTCCTAACAGTCATCATGACCGCTGCCTTGATCGCCATCTGTGTGTCAGCCCAACAGGCTGTCATCGCAAACTCGACCTTCTACATTCAGCAATTTCCTCGTGGCGGCAATGCTGCCGGTACCCTGGCCACCGTCACACCCGAAGACCGCTTTTCCGATGACTTCCGAAAGACCGGCCCCGTATGCCTTGTCCCACTAAGACGGAGTCATCTCACGGCATATGGGGACGTAAAAATTGCGTCACCAAGACCCTTGGCAACCCGCTGTTCTTCGGCTGCTCGTTGACCTCGAACCCAGATTGACACGTCAAGACCAAAACGTGTGCAAGCCCAATGTTTAAGAAGGTATTTTTCAGCTAGATAACAGGGTTACATCGGCTGACGGTGGGAGATTAAACCGTCATCCTTCCCCATCTTACATGCATAGGCTACTCTGCAACCTCCATTGCACAGCGGCCATCACATCTCAGGACCAACTAGAACGATTCTGAATACGAGCTGAATGATACGATATGGCTTTGGCGCAAGCCTTGATGCGCAGCATCCGACCAGACCAACATGTCAGCTCCCGCTCACGACTTAGTTTAATACCCAGTCGGGCGCTGTACGATGGATGGTCTTTCTCTCCTACTATTAACCACACTCGCTATTCACCTTCGTTGAATATCTTGCCATTTGCAAGCAATGGCGTTCATTCGTGGGGCTGCCGCAGCAGCTGTCCCTGCCCCGTCACCGCTGGGAACCGTGCCTGAGCTCCCTGGTACATGGGCTTACAGGGGATGCTTTACTGAGGGTAGCAGTGGCCGGGCCTTCTCGGTTCAGCAGCCAGATAGCCAAGACCTCACCATCGAATCTTGCGTCAATACCTGTATCAGCTCTGGATATGGTGTGGCCGGAATGGAATACGCGTCCCAATGCTTCTGCGACAATTTCGTCCGGAACGGCGCTAACCTGACGGCTGATGCGGACTGCGACATGGCCTGCTCGGGCGATGCATCCGAGGACTGCGGTGCTGGCAACAGGCTCTCGGTCTATTCCAATGCCACTCTCACCGTGTTCCAGCCTCCCACTGCGCTCACTGAGGGCCTTCCCGACTCCTGGGAGTACTATGGATGTGTTGTGTACGTATAAGTTTATCCAGGACCCATCAAGACTCCAACTCTATTGCGGGGAGCTGACTGCAATCACAGCGATGCCATTGACAACCGCGTTTTGCCGTATATGAGTGATGACCAGACAAACGCTACAATTGAGGCTTGTATAGCTGGCTGCAGTCAATTCGGTTATAATGCGGGCGGTCTCGAATATGGCTACCAATGTTGTGAGTACTCCGATACTCATTCTTTTCCTGCTTAGAAAATCGAGACTAACGTGTGCGCCTAGTCTGTGGCGATGCGTCAACGGTCACCAAGGCGCCGGAGACCGATTGCACCGTTGCTTGCCCAGGCGACCCTAATCACCTCTGTGGTTCGTTCGCATATCCCTCATCAACACGAGTGAATAACTAACTGACTGTGTGTTAGGCGGCGGCAATCGGCTATCGTACTACACGTGGACTGGTGCACCTCTGACGACATGGACATATGCTTCAGGTATCGCAGCGGGTCGCTATGATTTCCTCATGTCGGCGCCTCTCCTGCCCTTGATCAGTGTCCTAGGCATCAATGACAAGGTCGTTTTGGTAGAGAAACATGGCACGCAAGTGTACGACAACAGCAGCGGCTCATTCGAGTTCGATCCTACCCTTGCGCCACAATACGGCACGGCATTCCGCGAGCTCCAGCTCAAGACTGACGTCTTCTGCTCCGCGTCCCTGGTGCTGCCAGATAAGGCCGGACGCCAGATAAACGTCGGTGGATGGTCCCTTGAGTCGCTATACGGCGTCCGGCTCTTCACGCCTCAGCCAGGCTTGGGGGTGAACGGGACCAATGATTGGGAGGAGGACGTCACAACACTGGCGCTCTTGGATGCCCGTTGGTATCCGACTGCAATGACGCTCAGCAACGGATCCATCCTGGTCATGGGCGGCGAAAGCGGCTCGGACGGTCCTGTAGTTCCAACTTGCGAGATCCTGCCAAGGCCTCCTGGAGTCACAACGTCACTCTACCTGGATTACCTCGAGAATGTTGAGAAGATCAACTCGTACCCCTTCCTAGCCGTTCTGCCATCGGGTGCCATATTTTTCGCTCAGTGGAATGAAGCCCGGCTCATCTCGCAGACCGACTTTAGCACGATAAAAATGCTCCCGCAGATGCCCGGTGCCGTTAATAACCCAGAATCTGGGCGAAACTACCCCTTGCAAGGGACAATGGTTCTCTTACCCCAATCCGCCCCTTACACTGCCCCGTTGACCGTCCTCATTTGTGGTGGAACAACCGACGGTGCAAATTTCGGCTTGGACAACTGCATTTCCACTCAGCCGGAAGCCTCGGGTGCCGAATGGACCATCGAGAGAATGGTGAGCAGCACCTCTTCTACCCCCCTAAACCTGACCTACACTTTCCATGACTCTAGAAACTTTGACTAACTGTCATCTTAGCCCTCTACCCGTGTCGTTACGTGCATGGTCAATCTCCCCGACGGCCGCTACCTGATCCTTAACGGCGCCTTCGATGGGCGCGCGGGCTTCGGCCTGGCCACAGACCCCAACAAGGGCGCCGTAATGTACGACCCCACCAAACCCGTCGGCACTCGGATGACACAGCTCGCCAACTCGACCATCGCGCGCCTGTACCACTCCGAGGCGATCCTCATGAACGACGGGCGCGTGCTGGTTTCGGGCTCCGACCCGCAAGACAATGTCAACCCCGAGGAGTACCGGCTCGAGTACTTCTCGCCCGACTACATCCTGTCCGGGGCGGCCAAGCCGACCTTCACGATCCAGAACACGGACTGGGCCTACGGGCAGACCGTGTCATTCACGCTAACCTCGACCTTCACTGGCGCTGTCAAGGTCTCGCTCATCGCGGCCGTCGGCTCGACACACGGCAACAACATGGGGCAGCGGACCATCTTTCCGACATTTTCTTGTTCGGGTACCGCGTGTACTGTCACTGCGCCGCCGAACGCCAACGTCAGCCCGCCGGCCTGGTACCAACTCTTTATTTTGGATGGCCCTACGCCGAGCCGTTCTGTCTGGGTCCGCATCGGAGGCGACCCGGCCAATATTGGAGACTGGCCCAATCTGCCGGGTTTCACCTTCCCGGGCGTCTAAGAAGACGGCGAGGGAGGTGAATGGTTTGAATGTAGGGTTTGGCAAGGTCGCTCCTTTGAAAATACATTACGGGGTCATACTGCAAGAGATGCAACCTGGGATAGCTAATCTTCTCAGTCTTATAATACATAATGGTTTAATAAGAATCGAAACCCGGTAAAGACGCCTTGGTTTTCGGTGTGGTATATTTATCCTTATGGGGTTATAACAACCACTGTATACTCTTGAGTTGATGTTACGAAACACTACAGAATAATCCCCAAGGACTAAGGGTACTAGGAATAGACCTCTGACTTAGGAGAATATACTAGCTATTTAACCTTTATAAAATAAATTTATTTAATTTAGACGGAAAGTTTATATATATATGTCGATTTCATAGTACTATGAAGGATTTTGTATTGTAATTATTATCAGACAATTAATATTCTGTGTTTTTGCTGGAATTAGGAAACCACGTATACCTGTCAAGGCGAGTACCAGAATGTTCGCAATTGAGGTCCGTGTTTGGACGATGGCACGTCAATAAGCTGGACGGTGAAGAGCGATGAAACATGCAACCCAAACCACCATACGATTCGATAAATGTACTCCGTACATGGGTATTGAATGACGAGAAAACCGTGCAGTATCTTATCGGGAGGATTCGTTTCCCGAAATGGGTGGTGATTGGCGCATTATTGACGGGGTTCTGCATAAGGTATTTCATCACATTTACTGCCGGCTCTTTCACCTGTTCCGCAAATACTCTGCGGGGTTTCTGGCAAGGCTTACGGCGAAGAACACTTATGGTTTCCCCACGCCTTGAATCCCGGGATCCCGAATCTTCTGATCCTAAATCTCCACGGTCCCGTTGCGAGTCAAGGATCCACTGCCTAGTAGAGAATGGAGATACTGAATGAAGCTGTTCGAGACTTACTTGGGAGCGCTCCACAACCTCAGGCCGACCTGAGCCGCGCGTTAAGTGCTGCTACTTATAAAGACAATACCGAGATTGCCGAATGCCTCATCAACGCAGAGGCTACTCTTGACACGACGAGATTTGGCCAGGCTCCCTTGCATATCGCCGCGGAGTATGGAAAAGTTGAGGCCGTCCAATACTTGCTTGCGGCAGGGGCTGCTGTTGACTTAATAGCAAGGGGCGAGACTCCTTTGCATCGCGCCACAAGCAGAGGAAATGTCGATATCGTTCGATGTTTATATGACGCAGGGGCTGCTATTGATTCAAGAACGCCATATGGCGAGACTCCCTTGCACCTCGCCGCGAAGTATGGAAATGTCGAGGTCGTCCAATTCTTGCTTGGCGCAGGGGCTGCTGTTGACTTCAGAACAACAGCGGGCGAGACTCCTTTGCAGCACGCCGTACGGGGTTGCGTCCTATATAATGGGGAATTTCATGCGGACTCAGAGGACTCCTATCATCCTAAGCCTCTTGAAGAAGCACCATTACGGAGCTATTTCGAGGTTATCGATCTCCTAGTTAATGCGGGAGCCTCTGTAGACTCCGCGGGTCCGCATGGTTCTACATTGTTCTACGCCTCACAGCAGAAAGATGTCAGCATAGTTCGTTGCCTAATTGAACGCGCTACCCATAAAGAGAGATTCTTGAATGCTCTTTATTTTGAGGGCTCAGTGCTAGCTGCCTCGGCTCTCTGGTCCGCAGTCGACAAAGGCCACCTGGACGTTGTACGCTATCTTATCGAAGCAGGTGCCAACCCGCTCCTTCAATGTACCTACAATGGGGTCCGTCATCTTGCAATTCACAGGGCCTTCACGTCTAAGAACTGCAGCGACAGGCTTGAGGTAATACGTTATCTCATACGTTTTGACCGGAACCAGTTGGAGGAAAGGACTTCGGAGAATAAGACGTGTCTCCATCTTGCGGTCTTAGCTGCCAATGTTGAATGTACTGACTTGCTTCTATCCAAGGGTGCTGATTGTACAGCAACCACCTCCGAAGGCGTAACGCCCTGGAAAATTGCGCACCCCTCGGGAAGTTTGCGTATGATGGGTGTTTTCCTACGGAGAGAGATAGAATATCTCCAATCTCGTTATGACGAACTCCGTGGAGACCGCAATTTGAAGCAGACGGTGACCTCATTCTTACCAGCTGGAAGAGTAATGTACTGGGGCGGTAATGTAAGTTCGGAGCCGCATTTCAAGTGAATATTGAGAAGCTTACAGTGCCTGTAGAAACTGCTATATGTCGGTAATGTCTACGAAGATCACTTGTTACATGCTGACCTATATATTGACAGGCAGCCTTGGACATGCAGTCGTGCATTGATTCCTTCGATCTAACACCTAAGAATTATCTTACTGTTTTAGATAAGATCCACCATAGTTTCGTCGAGCATAGCCAGCCGGGCCGCGCTGTTTGCGTGAGAGAAGCTACGTGTACATTCGAAACCCTGAACGACCTAGGCACGAAATTCATGTCATTTTCTGTTCGCTGAGTCCATCTGCCACCCTTTTGATCTCAAATTGATGGTTTTTAGATGCCGTACTTGTCTTCAACAGCTCATGACTTTCTCGTGAAAGGCTGGGAAGATGGACCAAAAAATCTCAAAGAGTTGAAATACTGCCGGACCAATGACCCTAACGACTTTGGCGCAGACATCGAAGTAACCCTTGATGAGTATTGTAATCCAGCTTTGGGTTCGACAGTCTTGAAGCAGCGTAACGAAGACCAAGTTCTCACACGCTATGGCAAGAAACTACGACCAGAGGCATCGCTAGATGATACTGTACCTCATAATACGCCTCCTCTTCGACTGATAACTGTACCCCAACTATGGTGCTGGAAAATTGGCTCGAAGTTCATCTTAAGTGGCTTGAAGAGTGCCATTTACAAGATACACTTTGGCGTGCTTTTTAACAGCGATTTGGTACATTGCCCGGAAGGCTATCTAGATATAGTTGTAGGAAAGCTACTGTCGCATCTCGTAGATAGCCTCGACCGACCAAATATGCTAGGGCTCTCGGAGCCCATATTCAGCGTGTTTTCCAAATCAATAGCTGCGGTCGCGGAAGACGTCAATAGATACACTCGCTCGACGACATTTGACGATATCAGCATCGAAAAGGAGAAACTGTTCCTCCACGAAATCAACGATATTCGCGAGGAAATAGCTATGATGGAAACCGTTCTATTTCAATAAGAAGAAGTCTGGAAAGAGTTCACGTATAACACATGGCCTCGGCTGTGGCCCGACGGCGAAGACGGGCGTTTTAGGCCTTTTTTCGAGAATAACAACTCCGAGGACCCAGAAACTTGGCGAGAGATCGCTAAACCACAGGCTCAGTTTCGAAAATACCGGAAGCGTTTCGAAAAGCTTGACGAGGACGCCGAACGCGTAGAGAGGTACGTCCTCGTACAACTGGACCTCAAGCAGAAGCACGCTGCCATAAAGGAGACGCACACGGCAACTGTCATGAGTGCAGCAATAGTGGGATTCACCGTCATTACCATCATCTTCGCGCCACTTTCCTTCTTCACCAGCCTTTTCGCACTGCCAATTGATCAATTCCAACAAAACCAAGAGGGTAAATATACGACGAACTACATCGGGAAATGGATAGGTAAGTAGTACGAAAGCCCAGTGTTACGTGAAAGATACTAATTTCCCACAACTTAGTCACTGGAGAAATTGTTTCCTTAGCTGTTACCGCTGTGGCAATATGGATAGCTTGTGAATACTTTCTAAAACTTGGGATTACTCGGCTCATATGGGGGTTGCTATCGAAGCAGTCTCTAACAAAGCTGCTTTATCGTGCAATATGGGGGGATTGTTCGGCTTCTGAGCAAGAGACTGATGGCGATTTGCTACGAAACCTGGCAAATAAAAAGCGGGTTTGGAAATCTAAGAGGCAGAAGATTGCTAACACGGACATAGAAAATAGTGTATAAGCAGCACTAGCTATTAAAACTTCATGGCATTGTAGAAAAGTTCTTTTCGTCGGGGGGGCATGAGTATTTCTTTTTAAAACAGGGAAAAAAGAAAAAAGAAAAAAGAAAAAAAAACCTAAATTTATATTTCTCTTGCTACGTTTTTGGTTAAAATAATTAAAATTATTATAGCAATAAAATTATATATATACCTTATACTTGAAGTTTTAACATGGTGTAACGTTTTCTATATATAAAATACCACGTGTAAACTCCACGCATCCTTGCCTCTCGATTTTTAGGACTTTTAACACTCAAAATCTCATATATATATCCCTGCCGCTTGAGGTAATTTGATACAATCTCGGAAAAAAGAATTAATTAGTACGGCGTTTGAATGCCAGCTTGATGGGCCCAGGTTGAGGCTGCCAGCGATGAGATTGCTTATGTTGCACTTTAACTAAGATGAACCCTCCCGATCTGGCGTACTGTTTCCGTCGGTACATTTGATATACGTAGTGAAAGTGTTTGCCTCGAACATTCTCTCCATGTCTGGGGTAGGCAGCAGGATGTGGCGCTGATCCCAAGATACATTTGCAGGGTCTTGAGTCAATTGAAGGAGTGTTTAATCTTCTATGAGAGCAAACAGAACGTTGCTAGGGGCTTGTCGGTTGATGTAGAAGGCGAATTGTGACACGGCGGAGGATATTCGCATCGGCGGTGACCAGGAAGCGGGATCCGTCTCGCTACAAGCAGGACATGATGAATATACTAGATCTGCCATACTATTAAGCCCCCAAACCACTGTGCGGGAGCTAATGCTGCTAGAACTCAGTTGTTTAGCTCTATAAAACGTGTTTGTGTTACAAACAGGGGAGGAAGGAATAATAAGCTTGCCTATGTCTTTGTCCTTCTGTCTATCTGGGAGGAACACGTAGAGACCATCGTTCGCAGCCACAAACAAATTGGTCAATCCATCCCGGTTTGGACACGATGTAATTGCGGTAGTTCTAGATAGATATTCGAGACGGGCGGTTGTCGGTGGTGATTTGTCCCAGTAGTTCTTTGTCGGTGTGAATTCCAGGCTTTTCGATGACTCGATCTTTCTGAGAGAGTATACTCCAGCGTACAAATCACTTTGACGACGGCTAAGACAACTTGCTATCGACCCTTCTTCCACATCATTGGGCAAAGTGTGTCTGATCCACTTTGGTGCAGAGTTGAGCTCGATAAAGTATCGCTCAAGACGTCGAAAGCTACTATCCGGGCTGCTAACAATGTCGACGAACCAGGTCAGGCCACCTGGACCTTTGGTAGTGTTTTCGGCCAACATATACATGTCTGAGAATACAAATGGAGATGGAGGCTGGCCATCGGCGGCATCAAAAGGGACATCAGTCCACGATATACCATCTGTCCATGCTTCGCTAGAGCACGAATTACCAGCTGAGATGTACAAGGCATCATTACCAACTGTACTGATGACCAAGACCACGTCCACGTCCAATGTCTTCGGATTCTGCAAAACTGCAAACGACTTGGCCTTTCCCTCGGCACTGCTCTCAGTGCCGATCAGTGACGAGGACAGGTCAATTCGTTCCCAGCCACTATCAGATGTCCGCTTCTCATGGGTGACATAGAAAACACCCTCGCTTCCGATTGAGAAGAACATCGCATCCCCGTCAGAAGTCTGAAGCACCTGAAAGTGTTGCTGCGGACCCATGACCACTGCCTGCTTCTGATTCTTCATCAACTCCGAGTCCGCCTTGACCTGAAACTTTGATGGAGTAGTAGCTATGGCGATAAGTAGCATTTCAGGTAGTGTTGATACAACAACTAATATCCTTATTGTCACTTACGCAACAACAGACTCCTGCTCCTGCTTTCTATATGATTGAATTCCGCGGGCCTATACAGTGACGTAGTGGTGGGACTACGGAATACGATCCGATCTACCCGACACTATCCGGATTATATTTCACGTTCAGCTGTCTCTTGAAAGCTAATAGGGCAAAATGTGAAGCACCCACTTTACAGCGGCACGTAGAGAAAGCTTTGATTAGGGAAGTAGCATGAAAAGTACAGTAACCTAATGTGCGTTGACACATGCATGGGACTTCTTGTTCACTACATTTTTAGCCCCAACGCAAGGACTCGGGTATAACAAAGAAATCCAGGTGGTCGGCTTCTTGGGGCGGGGCATGGCTGTGCAGCTTAAGCGTAGAGTACCGCCAATAAGAAGAAAGCATTTTTCCTCCGTCTATTCAACTCGGCCGCATAGTACAATGGCTACTAGACTATTTTAGATGTCTTGTACAGGCCGATTTCAACGGCCGTATGATGCATCACGACGCCGTTGAGGTGACAACAAAAACTATAGACTGTACTCTGTAGATCTCCTATTTGGTCGAATACAGGACAAGAGCTTCATGCTTTCTCTCTGCTCTAATTACAAGATTATTGCAATCTGAGTATTCCTCCAAGCCTTTGTTACACAGCCAGAGGCTATCCCTTAAGGGGCTGTTTCAACGTCGTGACTTTCTGGAAGCACTAGCAGGGGTTAAATAACTAATTAAAATCAATAAAGTCTAGGTTAAGGTATTCCCGTTCCCACCTAATTTTGCTTGCGCCAGATGTCCTAGCAATTATCAGAGTTACATACTCCGTAAAGCCACATAACACTCACTCAAGGTTGCGATAATGTCACTTCTGTTAGCAAGGGTAGTGTAGGCCAAAAGACCCAGTAAAAAATGTACGACGTTGAAATAGCCCCTTAAGGGATAATTATGTCCGAATCAGCGGCATGGTGTGTTGGTATTAGCCCCTCACATTAATTGAATTAATCGACCGCCCACAGTAGACTGCACAATAATACCCGGCTCAATTATATTATCTATTGCGGCTTACATTTATTGTTCGCCTTCGCATCTCTTATTATTGGGATAGGAGTCGACTACTCTAAGCTCATCTTTTGAGCCGCTCCGCTCGTACTTGGTGATTTCGAAACGTGTCTTTCGATCTAGTCCGGGTTTGAGAATTCCTTCGCTCCTAGCCTTTGTCTCGGTTTCGACCCTTGAACCAGAACCTGACCTTGAGTCCGCTCAGTGAGAGTCGATTTGCAATGTAGATGCGCGCTTGCTTTGATGCCTCCGAAAATGCGAGAAAAGCTTGCCAGGACGAGCCGTCCTTTTCCTCAAGCAGGCAGACGGGGAAATCGTATTCCCTCTCAGGTAAGACATACTCTATACTTAGATGCAAATTCTAAGCTCTAGTCATCAGGTCGGCAAACCGAATCCAGAACCGGAAAGTCGTAGAATCACCAGGAGTCAAACGGGAAGAGCGGCGCAGAATTTATCTCCAAAACTGGAAAACCGTAGAGTCACAAGGAGTCAAAGCAAAAGACCGACGCAGGATCTGCAGAGGAAAAACCATAACACACCTAGTCTTACCCGGAATAAACCTAAGGAACGCCATAGAAAGCAAGGAGAGATCGCCTCTTTAAATCCAAGTGGAGAGCTGACGTCCCAGCCAGCACAGGTATGTCTCAGATAGTCTACTAATACTAAGATTGTATTTGGATTAATCTCGTCACAGGGAGTTTCTGCTTGGCTTAACGGAGTGCAGCTCGCTCCAATTCAAGAGGTCCGAACGTTTGATCAAGACGATAGCTACTCTGATAACGGAACTGAATATATCATGGCTACAACATCCAGCTCGCGTTCTGTCATCTACTCCGATGACGCTTCCACATCAAAGCCACGGGCAGCTCCGAAGAGGTCTCATCAGGATATATTGGACAAGCTAAGAACTCGTCGTGCGCTCCCAGATAGACTTACGCCCGATGCGAAGACCAAAACTCTCAAATTGACTATCGGTGTCCAGAAAGCTATTAAGATTCCATATGAAGATACCGAAAACTTGCAGACTGTCATCACGAACTTCTTACGAAAAGCCGAAAATGCCAGCCCTGGAGAGGATAGCTACGCTGCTATTGAAGATCTCTCCAATGAGATCAATGCGTGGAAATCTACAGTCCATCTAGCTACTATCACCAATCTAGATTTCAAAAAGGACCTCACACATTGCGAGCACTCGAACGAAGCCGTCTTCCAGCGTACAGCAATGATTTCTATTATTGATCGCTGGCGGCTGAATGACATGTTTGACTTCAATTGTGAAGGGCACTGGTCGCTCCAAGGGAAGTATCCGTTGCCCTCTACGCTAGGCATAGAAGACAAGGTTACCGGGCCTAAACCAGATCTCGCCATTTTCTTCAATACGGAATCATTGCTCGGAAGCGACGGCTTTTCGGCCCCTCTCCCACCTGTCCTCAAATCATGTATATTCCCTGATCGGTATGTTCGACGGTGTTTCCCATTTGTATTCATAGAGGCAGAAAAGGCTTTTCATGATATCACATTGGCCGTCTATGCAAATATGCACAGTGCAAGTCAAGCTCTTTTCAATATCTATACGTGGATGAGAAAAGCTGGTCAAACGGATGATTTCTTTCAGAGCGTACGATTGTTCTCGATTGCCATCAATGTGGAAAAGGTTATAGTCCGTACCCATCGAGCCGAGGCTCTGGACAATAAAGAAGGCCTCGTATTCCTCTGCGACGAACTGTGCACTCTCTATAGATACGATAGAGATGACGTCTGTCTACTCATCCGTAATATCCTCGTGGACTACGGAGCTAAGGAATTATGCAAAATCCTTAAGAACACGGTCGAAGAGGTTTCGAAGCAATACGCGGAAGGCACATTTCAGAATGACGAACCATCGAAACGAAAGAATGATGCCAATCTTGATGGACCTTCTAAGAGACACCAAACTTCTAGGAACGCAAGCTAGCTGAATAGTCAGCACGCATTCCGTGAAGTTCGCACGGGGCAAGCCGCATCTCCACTTCGACGTGCCAGGCGTGGTCGAGGCCTCAATCTCCAAAAGTTGTATTGTACCAAGACGTTGGCAGGGAATTGTCGTGGTAATTGGCATTCTCGCTATACATTTGAGATGTGTACTGGTTACAACAGTACGCAATTCATCAGCTATAACCAGCAGGGAAACATTTGGCATGCAATTTCGCAACTTGTATTAGCGCCTACACACCAAATCCTGAAAATCAGTAACGACGCTGGAGATAAAGGCATCGCGGAGGAGCTGCGAGGCAATGCCGTTTTGGTTCATATAGACTGTTCTGAGTCTGGCAGGATTGAGTTTATGGCAAAGCAGAGAGAAGAATAATAGGCGGAGTCTAAACGGTTTAGTATTAATTTCAGAATGGTGGCGCAGGTTAAAATATAGCTGCCGGTGTCATCCCTTTCCTTAATTTAAAAGATACCATCGCGGGAAGTTCCGTGTCCACAGCGATCGCCGCCGGGCTAATTTATCTCTCTTGATTCTCACGTGCGATCGCCTCTCGATTCGAGAGAAGAAATATAAGGGTCATATTCTTAAAGGCTCCCGGTATACCCTAGTAAAGCATTATCTGGATAGCATGTTAGTTAATAGTGTCGAGGAAAAAGAGTTCATGTTATTGGACAACTTGAAGGGTATTGCCGATATTGCGAGAAGACGCATTTGTTCGCTAAAGTAGAGAAGGCTGCAGAGGCGGGAGAGCTATCTCATACAAATACAGGAGGAAATAAACAAGTCAGCCTTTATATACCGCGTTATCTTATTGGGTCGCTGTGCAGATTCCGACATTTATTTTTATTACAGCGTCCAATACAAGCCATTATTTCTTTCCAACTCTTCAACAAAGAAGTAAAATTATAGACACAGTCGTCCCTAGAACCCACAACGCACCTACCACTGTCCTACTCCCAGCACTGGGCGGCGAAGGTGTTGCGTGTACAGACCCGGACCCACTCGACGTAACAGTTGACGTAGCAGTCGGCGCGGAACTGGCGTCGGTCGTCATCGTCGCCGTCGCACCAGAACCAGCAGCAGACGTCTTCTGATTCCAATCCAGCAGCTCATAGCACTGTCCGAAAGCAACCACAAAATCCAAAGCACCTATCGCCAGCTCGGTCTGGACAACACTACCGCAGTCGCCCTCGAGCAGTGACTTCGCATTGTCCAGTCCATGATCCTCGAGCCAGATGCCGGCGGCCGAGACGTAGCTGGACAGCGCTGAAGTCACCGATGGCGTGGCGGATGGGATTTGAGTAGAGATGATGAAGTCGCAGAAAGAGGTGCGATCGAGTGAGGCCGTCGCTGTTGCTGTTGCTTCGTACTGGGTGAGGAATGCGTTGATCCCGTCATTCAGCGCGTCATCCACGGCCTCACCATCGGTCGGTGGGGGATACTTGCTGAGGAGGGTTGCTAGGGAAGTGCAGGAGGCCGGAACACCGGCATCATACATGTGAAGTGTGGCGGTTTGCGCCGTTGCCACGGAAAGAAAAGATGCGAGGAGAAGCGTGGCTAGCATCAAGCCTATGGAACGCTCGCCCGTCATCTTTAATAGGTGAGGGCCGAACTATAGCGAATGTTATTGATATTAGGATTGCAGAGCAAAGTCAAAATGAATGGATGAGGTAAACGAGTGGCAGTCTTTACAAGTAGGAGTGGTGAGGTTGAGAAAAAAAACTTCGTGAATGTCAACTACTTAAACATGCGATTTCACTATCTAGGCGTGAATCTAAGCCTGTTTCGGTAGTTACCCCCATAATAATCTACAACGGCCAATTAATCGCTTAAATTGCAACAAAAATCGGACTAGGCTTAGGACAAGCTGCAGCGATAGATACTCAGGACCTGATATATATACTTGTAAATTATAGTAAGCGGCTGAGGAAGTCGACTGTTATTTTTAGCGCTGCGTATGTAGAGTGGGTTTCCTTGCTGGAACGAGTTTAGATTCATGCCTAGATAGTAGAATTTCATCCTTCAAAATCCGACTTGTTTAATTAGATACACTTTACTTGACTCGTGCAACAGCCCACTTAAATGGCAGATCCGGTAGTAACAGATCTCTCACTCCGCTGCATGATGTAGACACCTTGGAGATCAACGTGGGACTAGTTTAATATCTTACTATCATAGTTGGGATAGGTGCTGGGTGTACTTAAGGGAAAACTTAAGGAAAATGCAAGACGTATCCGTTTCGGATCTTAAACCCTCTAATGTGGTTGGCCGAAGGGGCCACTGGCAATGGCAAGACACTGATTTGCAGGTGTCACTGATATATACCTAGGTATACAAAAATATCTTAATACTCTTGTATATAGCGATGTTGCGCCCTAGGTATCACAGAAGGCGGGATTCTAAGTGGAATCCTTGATAAGTATTATGAGGTGCGGGTCGCAAATCCAACTAGTAGAATATGAATCATGTCGCAGCCGATAAGGTTTTTAATGTCTTCTTTATCAATGCAATAGGTACATGGCCTCCATACCGAGTCATTCGAACTGCAGACGCCAAACATGGTTCCATGCTACTTGGGGCGTGACACGCACAATGCAGTGTAAGAGCGCTCTTCAGCTCACACCCAAGGCCGCGCTTCCTAAAATAAGGAGTTTGAAAGACGCATGAATGGCTATGTTGGATTTTCAACAACTCATATAAGCGCACACTATTATGGTCAATAGGGGGCAGGATTTTCTAAGTATGCCTTGACAGTCAAAACCAGACCTTGCTGCCGTAGTCGCGTAGAGATATAGACAATGGACCTTAATGATTAAGAGAGAATAATTGTACCACTGCTCGAAAATGTGACTCGAGGCGCAGACGAGGACCACACCAGCCATTGCGTGTATGATGACATGGATCCCAACCTCTTATCAAGCGTTAGATACGATGCCTGAGAAGCGGCAAACGTGGAGTGTTCTGACCCCCGTTAACAATATGTATGATGAAAAATCATAGAAAGCAGCTTCATACTACTCGCCATGCCTGCCCCTCGCAACTGAAATAGACAATAGTTGGTCTGACGTCTCAAACAAATTCTAGCCCGCATCTCCTTTAAACTCATCTGTTTCCACTAAACATCCGGCGGTAAAAGACTCCGAGTTCGCCCTTATTATAAAAGTCAGAATGGAGAGATGTTCTACATGGCCATTCTAACAAGCAGTGCATTTACCTCCGTTGAAACGTACTTGGCAATACACCATATAGGCGCTATGTCACACGCATTTGCCCCCAATAACGTCACAAGCCCAGGTCAAGATTGCCGGTAACCATTCCAGGGTTACACTAGTCTATAGCACAGTTAATTATCCGGTCTTTCCTCCCTAAGCCGCTGGTTTTAATTATTGAAACCATAGCCTCTAGGTCTTAGGTGGACGTGACAAGATATCCCCTGCAATCGCACTTTGATATGACTCTGGTTGCATATCGAGTGGCGCTGGGGTACCGTCAGAATTGAGGTAAACTGCATATCACATTGGCAGTTAGTTGTAATCGTCCTGCGGCGGTCCAACAAGTTGGACGGATAGTATAGATAACCTTCTAGAGAAACATCAACTTACTTAATGACTATACATCCCTAGGGTTGCCATCAGAGTCCAGCGTAGGGCTTACGGAGCATACATTGCCAGTAGTCACGACATCGTCAATAAAGCAAGCCGGCCCAGAAGCTGCAGCTCCATCGCCGCCATCCTCTCCCGGGAAGTAATCGGCTTGAGAGACTGAACCGCACGTCTCCGTCAACATGGGCCCAAATATCCACTGACTATTGTACGGCGCAGGGCTTGCGGGCGCAGATTGCGTGACGGACATGATTGTAGTTTTGGCAATCGAAACTAGATTGGCATATAAGCGTTTGAATTCTTTTAAAATAATTACAGATTGTGTGTCATACAATCAAAAGTCACTCCGGCGGAGATGGCATTCTCCCACATCTTTGACCCTCCAATGGAAAAGCCGTAGGTTATAGTGGTTGAGGTTCCTGATGTCAGACTAATCGAATTACCTGGCCCTTCGATCCGATCAAATGGACCTGGAGCGGTCTGTTGAGGGCCTAAGAAGCCTGTCCGTTTGACTTCGCAATATATTGAGCACTCAGACACATCGGGATCAAATAAGTTAGGATCGCCACAAGATCCATCAGGGTTCAGTTTATGCCCTGCTGGTTTATCGCAGTCGTATCGCGGTTTGTTGTCAATGGCGTTAGCGCAAGTGTCCCGCTTCGCCAGATTGAAGTTAGGGTCTGGCAGGCGCATGGCCATAGCGGCGGAGTTGAAGGCTAGAGCAAGCAATGATGGCTTCATGTCGACGATAGAGAATGAAACGAACAAACGATGGTCTTGATAATATTGATTAGGAGAAGTTTTGGTGTTCAGGCTAATGGTCTGCTAAACCGATCTGAGCTGTTGAAATAATTTCTGGAATCAGCTCAGACTTATAAATTACTCATTTTTCAACTATAGGGCCTTCAAAGAGCTATATTACCTAGACTAGTGCACGAATTCTGGCTTCATGGTTCGTTTACCTATTATTAGATTCAATGTGATGAGTTTTACTCTACCTCGTGGGCCACCCGGGTTGAGATCCCCAATGCTAAATGCCGTTGGCATTATCTTCAATTTACATCATTTCGCATGAATTGGAACAAGGACCAACACTCACATCCTACAATTAATCAAGCTATGATCTGCGAGGGTGACTACTCGCTAGATTATTTAATCCCTAAAGAAGGCATTTTAGAGTTGTTTGATCTTTTGTCGGCCATGCCGATCAAAAGATGTTGAGGGGGTCCGTTGGTTCCATACACAGGAGGATCCTGTTTTTGATATTTTATTTGCCTAGAGACACATGAAAATATTGATACTATTGTTTTTACCTATCCAGTATTCCCCGTTGGTGACTACTAGTTGAAAATAGGTCCGGGTCCTCTTTGTGGCAGCAGTGTGTGTTATGTGAAAATAGACTTCTATAGAGCCAAAGCCCCGAATGATATCGGACTATACGAGGCCTTTAACATGATCAAAATGTCCCGGTTCAAGTGTCTTCTGTTGCTTTCTCGCTGATTCCTGTAGATAACAACAAAAAGAACGTTGGTCCTGTAACTCAATTTCTTTGTTGCTCTCTCCTTGCCAGTACTTTAATTCTATACATCGATGAGTCATGGCTGCGACGGATTCATGATTAGACTTAGACAAGTATCTTAGTTCTAAGACTCTGAAAGGAGCTGCTGTTATTCATCATAGAATCTATTGACCTAATGTGTCGATCGATTGAACAGTAATATGAGAGGATGATGTAAATAATTCTCCACACGGCAGCAGTCGTGCAATATTCCAAAAAGTTTTGTCGCTCTCGCGCAAGCCAATGTTCGACAAGCCCGGTGGCAATTACCGTTAGTTACAGCCATGAGTCTTGCATCTCGGTTAAGAGGCGTAGGCCAGTATGCCTTCAGAACAGAGCCAACAACCGAAAAACCGTACCAAAAATATTCATCTAGAAGTTGGCACCCTAGTCGGTAAGGCTATAATTATCATTCTAATAATAGGACCAAGAAATTCAAAAGACTTATTTATTGTCTGCTACATTATGAGCCTTTCGTTGGTACGTAGACCTGTCAAGTTTTAGAACGAGTCAACAATGAAACAAGTTTATGCTACTCTAACATTAGAACCAACAAGAATATAATTATTTATTTCAACAATCTCCATCCTGCAGCAACGATAACCATGGGCCACATCTGTGCCCCTTGATGCCTACCATCGTCTTTCCACGTCTCTCTCCTCAACTCGCAAGCATGTCTACCGAATTCAATACAGAGATTTTTAAAGCCAACTTGAGCAACCCATTAGATGTACGTATTATTCTTATCTTTGTCACCAGACTTAGGCCGGTTTCTACTTAGATTTACTTACCGACTTTCTAGATTCAATATGATTGGGCCACATCTCCAGCGGCTTGCTTGAGACCAACTGCTGATTTTGGCATACCAATCGTCTGCAAGGTTACGAAGTATACTGCTACATCATATCTACTCAGTCTGGGGACAGAGTACGACGCGTTCGCGGTTTGTGTCTTTCTCTCTCTCTCTCTCTCTCTCTCTCTCTCTCTATAGTCCATATCTGTCAAAACATCACATAACAGTTCAAGGTGATCGATCATTATGAAGCTGTAGCATCGGTGTTTCATGCCACCCACAGCCACTACAGCTACCTCAAGAGGGCGTCACCATCAATTTAGCTGACATCTGATCCGTTGACAGAAATGCTGTAACCGGACTCTCGAGAACGCAAATGCGACCCAGTGGATCTTGATTGATCCGTGTTTAACAGAGTACTGTTTCACAGATGACCAAGCTCTAGCAACAAACTTCGACCAATGCATTGTCAACACAGCCACAGATGAGTTGAAAAAGCAAGGGATCAATACGACGAGAGATGCCTATCGGGGAAGATGTGAATGGATTGATTATGACAGCATTAAGAAGGGCGTGCGATCTCTCGACGAACTAAGCTCCGCCGCGGGTCTTGTGCTGCCCTGGCTGGCACTAGGAACGGCGTTGGCTGCGGCGTTGCTGACTATATCGTAACAAGGGCTGTACCTGTACCGATGACGCCCAATAAGAGCATTGCATTTAGCAGTACCTCTAATTAGGCAATGTATGCCAATATCTAGGCAAAAACCAAAAGTAACTTTATTAACAATTGCACACCAGATTTCCGCCTTAAAATGTTAGTACGGGTACCATCGGAGGAGGTTGCAAGGGGAGTAGGAGCCGAAATAGCGGTTAAAGAGATAGCACAAGCCACTTATTCACACCACACTGCTCGCTGTAACATAACAATTTAATTGAATTTCCAAACCGATACACACCAGCCAGACACCAAAGAAGAGGTGCCAAGCAGTCAGCTACATCGATCCTCCAGTCGATTCTTGGTTCGTTGAGGCGTCACGTGATATCTGCTTACCAGATCTGGCAACGCTCACGTCTAGCGAACCCAACAAAACCTACCACTTATTCCCACCACTTCACTCTCCCATCAGGGCCTGGTTTTGTCAGATTTTGTCAGATTTTGTCAGATTTTGGTATATTCAGGGAGCCTATCACGTATATGTCTGATGATCTATCTACCTGTTCTGCCTTGTGTGAGGCTTCTTCTGTACAGAGTTTCATGTGTGTGCTTCAGCCACCTGCTTCAGCCACTGCTGCAAGCCACTGCTTCAGCCACTGCTGCAAGCCACATAGCTTATATAATCAACTACGCGATCCTCTCAATAGTGCTTCGACAGCTCGTCCCATACCGCTAAATCCAACAGATCTCCCCAGTACTCTACATGATCGAATCTGGATGGCAAAATCCGGCCAGAATGTTGGACAATTGAGGACTGCGTGCGACCGGTGCTACGAGCTCAAAGCACGATGTGAGCGTGCGTCTGCTGTGTTTTCGTGTGCTCGGTGCGAAAGGCTTGGCTTCGTTTGCTCAACAGTCCGCCCAGTGCGGCCGTCAGGTCGAAGGCCGCAGAACCGGACACTCTCGGCTTCCGCGGAGCCGTCAAAAGAACGCGAGATAGGTGCCTGGTTGGATAATGTGCCCGGTCTGCTCCCAGAGGAGCGAGACCTCTTGATCTTTCTCCTAGGCCGACCTGAAAACATAGACTGCTACGTTGTGTGCCCACGCTTTCAAGTTGCAGCGCAGCAATCCTTGGTGACTCAACTACAATTAGCATTGCCGATACTCAAAGATGCATATCTTGCATGTGCCAGTGCTCTGAAGCAGCTTGACCCTGCCCTGTCGATGGATACTGATAACAGCGTTCGACATGCGTCATCCGCTATGAAAACATTGCTGTCGCTCCCAATATCAAACTCACAAGACGCAGCCTTATGTCTAACACTGGGAGCTGCATTGGCATTATCTGTGTACTCAACTATTGGCGTGGGCGTAGCCGATATCTGTCGCTACTGCCTCACCGCAACAAACCCATTCGTGGAGAAGGTGGTGTCTGACGGGCACACAGAACCGTGGCACGGAGTGTTAGTGTTACTGGAGACTATGGATTGTCTTGTTTATCGCCGAAAGCCAACACTTAGAATTCAACCCCGGATTTCAGATACCGTGGATCGCCACCTAGGTCTCTGCTCACCCTTATTACCGTACTATTACGACCTTTGTGTCATCAGTCACTCGCTGGCCAACACAACCGACGCAAGCGCTTTGGCCTCCCTGCAAAAACAATTGGATGGGATCCACACCTCTGTCGAAGCATGGATACCATCCCATGCAAGTCACCTTGTCGATCAATTCGAAGCAGCAGAAATCGTCACTTTTCTTGCACAAGCCAAAGTGTATCGACTGGGCGCGCTCCTCGTGAGCCACCGCCTGCGACATGCGTTTGGTGAGCGTGATGAGCAAGCCGACATCTGGTCGAAAGAGATTATGATGGAGCTTGACATGGCGCAAATAGTTACAGAGAGGCCCATCCGATATGTGACACTGCCGTTTCTGATTGCGGCGGTCGAAATCCGAGATCCTAGCTCACGCAACAAGGCACTCCAGAGTATAGTCAACTATGTGGATCACTTCTCCCTGGTTCTGCAAGAAGCAGCTAGGACTTTTCTGTGCAGGCTTTGGCATGATCGAGACTTGCAAATTGTATCTTGCTGGTTTGATTCGATCCACAAACCATGTCCTATACTACAGTCCCTAGATGTAGCTTGCGTTGCCTAACTTGGAATTTTCGGCCTTGTAACACCTTATATATTGAATTCATTAAATCATATGCCTTGGAATCCGTTCTCCGAATCCATTCTACAATGGCAAATGCGGTCGAAATTCTCTAATCCCAGGAAACAATGGGAAACGTCTCTTATTATTATGATTCGCTTATCTATCGCACTTTCCTACTAGATTATACTAATACGAAAGTTGACCTTCAATCGCTGTTGATAATCCGATCAAGCACTGCCGCCGAATTTGCCAATGCCTCATCTGCGTGTCTATATCCAACTAACTGAACACAGATTGGAGCGTCTTTATACAACTCGGGGCCCGTATCTAGGTATGTAGTGTTAGTTGACCCTATTGAACTGAGGGCAAAAGAAGGATTGATTTTTTGCGTACAGAGGCCATAGAGCTGCGCGTCTTCATCTCCGAACTTCGCGTTGCTCACATCGTCTGCGGAGTCTTCTTCCCGCACCCTATCTACGGGAATCACAACGGCAGGATAGTCGAGATAATTCCACAAGCCAGTATAGGTTATTGTCGACCACGTATCCAGAGGAACTGCTGTGTGAGGCGCCGGAGGCATTAGGATTGCATCCAAGTTATTGTCGCGGAATAATTCGAGGTAGGACTTCGCAGCTTTTGCTCGGCGGACATTGAGATCGAAAAATCCCCGAAGCGTGTTTCCCGGTTTCAATAGAAGAATGTCAACGCGTTTGAGAGATGGCACAAGTGGCTCTCCAGTGCGACCAAATTGCTCGTAATAGTACTTAGAATAGACAATGTTAGTGTGCAAGCGACTACAAACAGCTCTTCTGAACTCACATCGCCTCCGGAGAGTGTCCAATAATCAATGAGGTCTTGGTAGTGTTCTTTGACATGTGGCAGTGTAATAGGGATAATTTCGATGTCACTCCTTTTTCGGATAAGGTCTACTGCCATTCTCAGGCCTCGTCGAACTGGAGGCGAAGGAGTATAGATGCCATCATTTTCAACAAAGCCTATTCGGAGCCGCTCTTTAACCTTGAGATTGGTCCATGGGATCGAAATGGTAGTGCTGTCATACCTCCAGGTCCCCGCCTGCATGATTGCTTTGAGGAACAGCGAACAGTCCCGGAGCGAGGTTGCCATGGGGCCAGCCGAGGACATAACCCCGACTGTCCCCGGAACCGTGAGATCTCGTACACCACCGTGTGGTACCATGCCCACACTCGGCCTAAATCCATAAATACCGTTACACACCGACGGGACGCGGATGCTCCCACCAATATCAGTCCCAGCTCCGAGGATGCTCCCTCGAAGTGCAAGCAGGGCGCCCTCGCCGCCAGTACTACCACCTGCCGTCAAGTGGATGTTGCGAGGATTCAGCGTCCTTCCGAAAACATTGTTGTCGCTGTCGCCAGTCATAATCGACTGGGGAAGGTTGGTCTTGCAGTAGAGGACTGCCCCCAAGTCGAGAAGCATGGCAGCAAGCGCGCTATTTTCCTCGGCCGGCTCATTTACATAGCAAGCCAGCCCGGTAGACGTGTCTTCACCCTGAACCTGAAAGCTATCTTTAAGAGAGATGGGAAGCCCAAAAAGTGGAGGGAGGGCTTCGCTGGGGTTGTCCCGTCGTTTTGCGTCGAGTCTGCGAGCCCGCTCAATTGCCTTGTCGAAGAATATCTCTGTTAAACAATTGACCTGCTCCAGTTAGTTTCTCTGCTGCTGGGAGGTAATGGTCAACCTACGAGCTGTTGAGCGATGGCGGCCCGCTTGCAGAAAGCTACTGTGACTTGTTCAACTGAGAAAGTGCCAGCTTTAAGCTTTGCCAGAAGAGCAGTGGCGTCGTAATTTGACGTGATCTCGCATTCGACATCACTCAAGACTCCACAGGTAGTCGGGATCTTAATAAAATTGGTAACATTCTCAGCGGCATCTGGAGATATCAGCCAGGCATCTGGAATCTTGCTCCTCCTTTGGGAGACTTTGTCGGCAGCAATGATTCTGTAGTCTTTCGATGTCGACGACATGTTGATATCGTTACGAGTTCAATATATTAGAATACTTTAGGTGTGTAGAATCATATCCGTCACCGAGGAATAGGCGAAACCTATTTATGCTTTTTGAGCTCCATGTTAATCCCGTTGCTTCGCTCGTTTTGATACCATGGCTGACAAGAGACGTATATTGGTCGTGTTCAGACCGTCGAAACCCTCCGGCTCCTGTTCCGGCACCGGCAGCGCCTAGAGGTATCCCTCTAATGATATATATAGTCTAAGCGTTGTATAGCTGTTATAGGATGTGAAGCTATACTCTAACACTAGGTAGTTACAGAGAAACTCCCGGCCAACCTTCCGGCCAACCTTCCGTCCGGTTACAACCAATCAGCGCACAGCTGACAAGCTGAAAGATAGTACATCTAGATATTTTAGCGCTAATCCAAATTTAGGCTAGCGACCCCTGCAATTTAGGGGCTAAGCACTTGTAAACAGATAAGGTTGTTAGTTGCGAACAGGATGGAAGATCTCATAGCAGAAATGGAGAAAACTATATTCAACCATTTGTTCTCTATGGCAGCTGCTTCTGCTGGTTATGAGTACGGGCTATGCTCTAGCTGTACTGACGCTTACGAATGTGAAAAGGAAGAACAGCGTCTTCCGGATCTATGGACTCTCCAGTTAGACTTCAGCTATCACAACCTTAGCGGTGTCATGGATTGGACGAGTAAAGCGAGACACCTCCGGGCTCATGATGATTTCGTCGGCTTGGACTTAGGAGCAAGTTACCGTCCCGACGAAGGCACTGCTACGGAGCAGGAATACTGGAACAGAGTTGGAACAGGCATCCGGGAATTCGTCCGATCGAAACACCGTCTGGGAAAGCTGTATCTGACTGGAGATAATTAGCACGTCAGGGCCACGGTTTCTAGAGGCGGATAGGTATTCTTGTTCAATTACAGTTTTGCTCATTATTCTATCCCCCCCTTTCTTCCTTTTGTTTATTCCTTCCTCGTACAACCGCGCGGCATAAAACATATAAAACAGACCATCTTACAGCATCATTCGTTCATTCTTCAGCACCAACCTTCCAAGCGGGTCTATCCGGATCCTGCAATCTTGCCAACTCCAGTAAGAATCGATAAAAATAAATCACTATATCAATCTCACGGAAAGCTTGAAAGAACCATTGCTGTCCCTGTTCAGCAATCTCTCTGGCCCGTTCCTGTCCACTCTCGGTGGACGTTAGGTAGAACACCAACTCAGGGAGCTCCTCCAAGCTCTGGCTGACTGGTATGTAGTGCACCCACGGTATGAGGCGATCATCGTGCCACTCGCGAAATAGAGTCTGCTTCAACGGCGCCGACTTGGAAGCGAGGAGTTTGTAGTAGCGCCCACTGATTCCGTTTCCGTCCAGATCGAACACCAGTCGCGAAAGGAAGGGGCGGTCTCCGCTCGCCCACGGCTTGCGCTTGAAGTACTGACGTTGCTCTTTGCAGGATTTTGTGTCGCACTGCAATACGTTGGCGAAGGCGACGTCGTATAAGCGGCCGTCGAGGAATAGCGATCTCACCCGGGCAATAACGCCGTTTCTTTCTTGAAGATAGTAGAGAGGCCGATTGGTCAGGTGCTGCGCTAGCTCGACGAACCTCTGTCGGTGGAGATGTTGCCATTGCGCCGTGCGGCCGTGGCCGCCAGTGGTAGAACCGGCCCAGTATAGATTGTTATTCTTCTTATCCCAGTCGATATCGTGGTCATCATGGTATCTAAATCGATCCTCTTCTATGTACGCTGAACTGGGATATAGTAGGTCCCCCATAGTTGATGGTGCGCCGGTAGACAGTACGGGCACTAATCCTTCCGTCAGGCGCAGGGATTCGGGGGCAGCGAGTAGCCCGTGTATGTTGCCGTATTCGGCGTGCTCGCATACGTCCATAGATGACTTGCGATCCGTAACGAAAGGCAAGCCGTAGGTTTCTATCGGGGATCTTCGTTGAGTGGTCGTTTCAATTTTCCTAGAAGAGCAGTACTTTGTTAAGGCTTCCCAACCGCTATTGCCGGCCACGTTACTTATTCTGGGCTTGTTCGCCTGTTGGGATGACGGAGGGATAATGACAGTCGGCTCGTCGAGATGGTTGAGAAGAAATTTCAAATCCAAAGACCAAGGAATCTTGCTCGTAATCCGGTCAAACAAATGAGCGTTATTTCTGTCGTTCTCTCGCCCGTGGTGACTGCACTGAGTTTTGGCCGGCTGACCAGACATTGCGCAACTCCACAGTTCATGATCTGGCTCATCATAGACTTTGGACATCACCTCGAGAACCTCCTTCCCGCTTAGTTTGAGCAGAGGGGCGATGCCCTCAGATATAATGTCAAATTCATCGATGATTAGAGATTGATGCGACTGTGCAAACTTATACCACTCCTCAAAGCCGTGCGGTGGGTCAAACCCATAGCGGCGCTGGTATTCAGCATAGGCAGCTGGGTAAGTCTTGGATTGGTTCCGAAGCAGGCTGTCAAAATTGGCTTTGGCTTCGCGAGTCAACACCTCGACGGGGTGTTTCTCAAAATGAACTAACGCCGACGACCGTGCGACTTGAATAGCGCTTAAGTCGGCGAGATAGGTAAGCACAGGTAGGAAGGCTAGGACCCAGAGTGTCGACCTCGCTGTAGCGTGCTTCGGCAGCAAGGATATGGTTTGGCCAAGCGAAACCAAGGATGCTATTACGGTCATGAAAGCGCGAGTGTCCGTCTGCTGGGCAAAGGGGTTTTGTGCTGCGAGGAGGCTGAAAGTGCCGGCTATAGTTGCGGCGACCCATGAGGAATTTCGCGCCTAGAAGCCTTTGTAAGTATCCCGTCCGACGACATCAGGGTGGCACATACCAATTGCGACGTGAAATACCATGTGAGGGCCTTAACCGAGCCCAGGGTTAACGTGTCTATAACATTGGTACTGGGGAAGCCGATGACGTATGATTCTCTACCGAGGGCGATGGCCACTATGACCGCTACACGAAGCGAGAGAGGCCAAACTGCGGCTTCGATATCGAACCCCCGAGGCCCTCGCGACCACATGCCAGTTTGAGGAGTAAGTAGAGTATAAGCGACGAAGAGAGCAATGACAGGAACTAGTGACAACGCATAGGCGAGAGGGTCCCATTCTGACAAGACAACAATAGCAAATGTGGCAGTCAAAGCAATGCCTATAACGTTACGAGTGAATAATGAAAATGGCGATGTATGAGACGCTGCGGGAGGATAGAGGCCGGGTCTCAGATATCTATAGCCTACGGCAAGAAGTGGCGCCAATGCCGGCTGCGTCGCATTAGACTCATCCATAACACGCGCTACCATATCGTAGGTTGGCCACTTACAAACAAGACAATGATGCCAGCTTCAGCTCTGAAGACACTGCAGATAGCGATGCCTATAGCTACTAGCCATAGCGAGAGTGCAGAAGCCTTTCCATTCCCGGCCGATTCCGGGAGGCTGTTAACCGACGGCAGCAACTTGGCGTGCAGGAAAGCATTTCGACAGCGCGTCGCTATGTTGAAGACCACCGGCAACAGCACCCAGCACAGCAGCTCAGAGGTCAGCTCGGATTGTCGGGATGATAAATAGCATGCCAATGCGCCGAATACCAAAGCCGCGCAGGCTGAGCAAGTAGGAGGATCAACGGACTTCGGCGCTGGAGCGGTGCTCTGTACATCAAAGCTGCGCCGTTGGCCAGGAAGGTCTTCCGGCGATGCCTGCGACATGGTGGACGAAGACGATACGTGATGGCGCATGATTCGGGGTTGGGCGTGAATGTCGCATCTTCGAGAGGGTATATGTTGTAGCGAGCCTCTACAACGATTGGCGATTCTTCTTATGCTGTGATGAAAAGTCTAAATGACCTAAACGACGGGCATCGCATCGGAGCCCGCAAAGTTAGACCAAGTACTACTTTCCTCAGGCAGGTAACCACTTATTCTAGGCTGCCACTAAAGCAGGACGTCGGCCAATGAATCGGCTGAAACTCACTGAATCCTCCATCGCTGATCCCTCCCGTCATCTCAAGTCCGTGATGAGCCAAGCCCGCTAGACTCAGACTTCGCGCATTCTGTACTCTACATGTACAATCGGCAAAGCTAAACAGCAGCCACCGCGAACGAAGAAAGTTCAAATCGCACCGAGTCTAGTCAGCGAGGTACTATGTACCTACGTATGTTCCCTTACCCAGAAGTAACTATATATAGTTTGTCAAGTACATACTGTATACGCAGTGACTATGTATACCCAGATATATGGCAAGATACCTATGGCTCCTGTAACTGGGGTAGGTACAGTGCGTGGGTTCCGCTCGTCAGGGAGTCGTGAGAGAGACTTACAGTATGTATCCGGCCTCTGTACGGTCTTCTCACCCGTGCTGACCACGCACAAGGTTCAGCGTCATTTACTCCGCCATTTAACGGATCGAGCCGTTGCATGAGTTATTACCCGCTGTAAGGATTGCGGTACATACCTATTTCATCGATACTGGTATTATTTCAACACCGAACTGTTAAACCTAAAAAACATCATATAACTCCATTCTAACAATCCATCTTGCGTGTCGCATTTGCTCACGGGTCGCGAACAGACGCGGTTTAGGTTTGAAAGCACTGGCATAATTAACCTAGACCTAGCTTGCAGAGCCTATCCCACCACTCGCCAAATCCACCAACAAGCCGCTATTACGCATACACACGCGCCGCCGTCGCTTCACGCAATCGCACAACCGTTATAGTAGATTCACCGCCTTCGGTGACCAGCTGGTCTACGCGAAGAACACAGGATCGCAGGAGACTTAAAGGCTGATTGTCTTTCGAGCTGCACGATATATCTCAAATCAGGCCGCTCCCACCGCATGCGACACCGGTTATCTAGTTGATTTCGTGATCATCTTACTCCCTTGGAGATTGCTAGATTGGCCTCGACTTTGAATTGACCCCAGTCGATCGATAATGCATGGTTGCAAGTTTCAACCCCTGCTAGGAACCATCAAGGTATGATAGACCGCACTTCGTCATGACCGATCATGTAGAGAACCTTGGCCATAAAGTCACATTGCTGATTACCTGACCTGATTTCATATTCCACTTATCATGGCGAAACTATGTTGCCAATGCTCACCACAATACCGCCGACGTTGGAAGAGGCGTCTGTGGGCCACGAGCTCCAGTCATAAGAAAGCGCGGGACATCGTTAGGGGGTCATTCAGGCTACTACCAACAACAACAAGGACCAGGCTGAGAAGCTCGACATTGAACCAGCCGAGAGACTGCTCCTGACACTGCGCAAGTACTGGCTTGATTCACGGCAGAATTTTTACGTTGCCCATGATGAAGACTACTGGATCAGTGAGGTAGATGGGGAGGAAGAGCTAAGCCTTATTTAAAGTTAGAAAATTTATTAATTGCATTCGTCTAGCTCTGAAAGAGGGTTAATGGCGGGCCATTTGTCAGATACCGAGCAGCAGGTGATTTGGGAGGAATAAGTGTATCGGGAGTTGATGAGTTCTCTCAGGAGTCAGCACAGACTTGGGCTCGAGCCAAAAAAATTTTTAAAAAATTTCCCTAACTGAACAGAACTGAGCTGTTGCTGTCATTAACTTCATTACTACCTAATAGAGACTTATTCCGTTTTCATAAATGCATGTGTTTCATTGAACAGGTTGCGCCAGTGCTTATTCTGGCCTCGACCTCCCAATTATTCCAGACACTTCCACATTTTAGTTGTGAGGTTGGCCATTGGTCATATTAACTGCAAGTAAGAGTTGTGAACTGTTCAACACAACACTCGTTCTCGTATCGTTTATTCTACATAAGGCAACGAACGGTCCAAGCCTTTTACCATTACGGCTGTTGCCCCTGATGGTATCCAAGCCACTGGGTTAACAGTGAGTAGGAGTGGTGGCCTTGATGTCTCAAGTCTTAAAAACCGTTCCCGTACTCCATCGACGCTACTCGTCAAGACATCTTATGACTCGCTCACGAACTAAGCTCATGTGTGCGCTAGACTAGGCCCTGAGTCTCAGCTTTCAGGTCAACCCTTGCACTCCTACGCTATAATAGGTATCGCCATATCGTGTTTCAGCGGATCTGCCACCCCTCTTCAGGCCATCAGCTCGCATTTGCCCCTCAGTAACCTGCACAGCCTTCAGGGGTTTTATTTATAACCACGTACAAAGAGTCAAAATCGAGCCCGATTGAACGCCACAGTCATTCTACAGGTCGGATTCGCGGCTATGAAGCCTCACTATCTGACTCGGAAACTAGCCATTTTTGGCCATCTCCACCACACCCATCTTGGCTGCTTCGATCCTTACCTAATTTGTATAGGATTTACAGCAGGGGCCATGGGTGTAGTGGAGAGGTTAAAAATCAACAGTCTGGCTAGGTCGCAGTTGATCGAATATAACCAAATCGATTAAATGCAGTCAGTCTGATCGATTGCAGCTAATTCAATCGAATATAGCTAATTCGATCGAATGCAGTCAGTCTGATCGATTACAGTCAGTCTGATCGATTGCAGTGCAGGTAGGTGTTTGGGTATAGAGTGGCTAGTGGTGGCTAGTAGTGGCTGTGCTGGTCTAGTGTACAGTAGACTTAGCGGGTGTAGAGCGCTGTAGGTTAGTGGTGTTAGTGGTGCAGGGCGCTGTAGATTAGTGCTCCATCGCGGCATTCCAAAAAAGACCGTTTGAATAAATCAATTCTTTTTTATCACGGTGGGTGCACAGGGGTCTGCTCCGAACTACATACAAATTAGGTGTAGATCGGAGCAGCCAAGAGTGTAGGTGGGGTGGTGGCCAAAAAGGGCTAGTTTCCGAGTTAGATAGTGAGGCTTCATAGCCGCGAATCCGACCTGGTCATTCTATCATTGGTTTTCATCCCTACCTAATTATTTCTCCTTTGAATATTAGAATCATTATTGTATGAAATTCTAGCCCGATGCCTCGCAAAGGGTTCGAAAAGGTCCGTAGCGGTTGTATTACATGCAAGTCAGTCAATCCAGCCACTTTACCTAACAGCTACTCCGTACGTGAAGACTTACGCCAAGACAAGGGCTAGGAAGGTGAAATGTGATGAGGCTCGGCCCGAGTGCCTACGATGCCGGACTAGCGCCCGGATCTGTGGTGGTTATCGGGCCCCTCCACCGGGATCATTCTCTTGGGATAGCTTGCTACAAATCCGGCCGTCGACTATTCCCGGTTCAGTTTCCAATAGTGCCGAGCTGCGTGGTCTGGATTTCTTCCGTTGTATAGTAGCGCCGGCTCTGACAAACCCCCTCGGCAACTCATTCTGGAAACGTTCTGTTTGTCAGCTAGCGGTCCAGGAACCAGCTACGAGGTATGCGGTTCTTGCGATCAGCTCGCTCTACGAACAATTTGACCCGTCGTCTCACGACCCTTCAACTTCGAATGAGAACCTTGTAGCTGTACATTATTACAACAAAGCCTTGAGGCAAGTCGCTACATCGGAGCACCTCGACACCGATACAGTTCTTTTGATATCTATAATGTTCACCTGTATCGAGTTTCTACGCGGCAACGCCCTCGCAGCCATTGAGCATTGCCGTCATGGTATACATATATTAAGCTCCACGAAACAAGCCTCGCCTGAGACATCGGCTATTATTCGCCACCTGAGTATATTTCCTTTCTTTTTTGGCGCTACTCTCTCCAACTTCCCTCCCCTTCGAAATCCGAAATCCTCTAGCTCCGACATTCATAATCTGCCGCGAGCGGTAGAGACACTAGACTACCTTATGTCAGAATCCGTCAGGTTAGTCCGCACCTTTGACCCTTATCGGTTGGGTGCAATCGACATGGCAGAAATACCACATTCATTGATTCTGGCCCAACACAAGTTATGCCGATACTTGGACACATGGTACACTAGATTCTCTACTCTTGTACGGAACTTCAAGTCAAATGATGAAAACCGGCCACTTTTACGTATTCTAGAGATGCGATGGAATGTCTGCAAAATTTGGGTTCATATCGCATCACATCAGGATGAAACTTTTGGCGATACGTTTCGAGATCAGTTTGAGTGTATAGTCAAGCTTGCGCGAGAGGATGCCGCCTCCAAAATTCTTTCCGAACCTAAAAGACTCAATGTTTTCAAGTTCGAGATGGGTCTATCGCCATTACTACACTTTGTACTCCTCAAGTGTCGGTTTTTACAACTTCGGCTAGAAGCGTTAGAGCTACTCAAAACTCATGCTTGTGCTAGGGAGTCCCTGTGGGATATTCGTTGGATGCACGCAATTAGTAGGCGAATTATTGAGCGAGAACATAGCCTCGAGCCTTCGCCATGGTCAACTGGCCAAGGATTCGAACGTTCACATTTAGAATATGCGCTGCCGAATGATGACCAAAGGATCAGGGACTCGTGGCTTGACGATGAGACTCAATTCCAAGTAGATTGCGATGGATCAAAGATTACAAAGAGGAGGATCTCCTTCTATGTGCGTGACGAAGTCCCGGGGAGAGTTAGACTAGTTCGCGACTGGGTCTATCTGTCAGAGAACTTCTGAAATAGGATTCAAGCCGTTATAACAGAAGTATTTCTATCATAAGTCTCAAATGCAACAGTTACGGTAGCTAGTGCCTCCGAGAATCTGTACGCCCGAGCCTCCATGTACTCTTGCAAGAATAGAAATGTACATTTCGACTTAGCTTAGTTGGTGATATAATCTTAACAGCGTCAAGTTATCAACATCAATCCCCTACCGCTACTTTTGATTTAATTGGCTAGAACATGATCTGATGGTCTTTGGTAAGTCATTCCTAACTTATGAAACGCCTCCTTAGGGAATATTATACGTCGCACCCTAAAGCCTTCGAATATTCAGGCAAGGCGTGTGGGGCATTTGCGAGAAGCTTCGCCCCCGTGGTGGCGCCCTTCACTTTGAGATTCCATCTCGGATATGCCCCGCTGATATTTGGAGAGTGACTATTGACGGCTATTCATCTTAGTATGCTGGTTTTGAATATTGGTGAGCATTAGGATACAGGGTGGTATGCCAAATGTCGTCTCGTTACTGGCATGCCACCCAAACTTAAGTCTATCCTTGAAATGGATGTTGTATAAATAGTCTCGTCATACGCAGTCTCGATGTTTGAAGGCACTCGACAATTTGCCTTCACCATCATTTCCGTTCTTTTTCAGTTAGAGATGTTATCTACTTTTGGGATCTTGGGCCCGTTGGCTCTTGCTGCGAAGGTCTTTGCGATATCCCCCCACGCATGCGCCTTGGCAGGGCCTGGGTATCCATCACCCTCGGGCCTCTCCCACAGTTCACTGTTGAGCGAGAGCGTTGCCGAGTTTGAGAAATCACTTCATGATGTGCAACTCGGTTTGCAGGCAAATGATACTGCATGGGCCGTAGCTCTCTTCTCATCTAAGGAAAACAAGACGTTATATGAACACTATTACACTCCTCCAATCGACGTTGGAGTGTCGCAGGTTGATAGTAACTCGATCTTCCGTATCGGAAGTGTATCTAAAGTCTTCAGCGTCTGGTCCTTTCTAATAGACGTTGGCGACAAGCACTTCAACGACCCGATCACCAAATACGTCCCCGAACTTGCGAATCTCACCTGCAATAGTGGAAGTGGCGGTCAGGAACTATACAACGATATCGATCAAGTCAGATGGGAAGAGATTACGCTGGGCCAACTTGCGAGCCATGCAGCTGGGATACCTCGTGACCGTTAGTTACCACATTTTCTGTTTTCACTTGCTGTTTTATGACTAACATTCAACGTGCCCGCAGCAACGTTCAACGACCTTTCAGCCGAACTTGATTCTAATCAAGCTTCAGCTCTTGGGCTTCCGGCCCTAAAAAGCGACGAGATCCCTACATGTGGTATTCCTGGAGTCACTCGGATTTGCACGCGTAGTGGTATGATAAACCCCCTAAGGGACGCGATAGAGATGTTGACTTAGTGCATTTTATTAACAATTGATATATAGAATTATTCTCCTATCTTTTGAAGCAGCGCCCGCTTTATCCTACCGCACACTCTCCAGCCTACAGCAATGTCGCCTATACACTACTGGGGTATGCTCAACAAGCTATCACTGGAACCCCAATAAGCGACGCCATAACGACCAACATCTTCGAGGCATTAGCTATGACAAACAGCAGCTTCAGCCGTAAGCCCTCCTCTGGAGGTGTTATCCCAGGTGGAAACGAGTCGCAGGTTGGCTGGAACGAGGATTTAGGTCCTACTAGTCCTGCCGGTTCCATATACAGCTCAACATCCGATATGGTCAAAGCCGGCCAAGCGATCCTCCAATCCAAATTGATGTCGCCAGCTCAGACGCGGCGATGGTTGAAGCCCCTAGGGCAGACTGGATATATCAGCACGGCGGTCGGTGCCCCGTGGGAGATCCGTTATCTGACCTTGCCAGACCAACGCGTCAGCCAGCTTTATACGAAGCAGGGAGACGAAGGCACCTATCACGCGGCGCTAGTACTCTCACCAGAGCATGACCTCGGTTGGGTTGTGCTAGCCGCAGATACTACAGGCATGAATGCGGGTAGAATTCGAGAGGCGTTGATGAACTCGTTCGGCGACTTGTTCCTCCCCATGGCTGAACGTCAGGCCGAAAACGAGGCTGGCATAAATTTCTCAGGGACTTATATTGATGAAGCTACTAACAGTTCGGTGACAATCCAGGCGGGACCATCTGGTAGTCCCGGCCTGTTGGCGACAGACCTCATCAGTCACGGCGCTCAAGTCATAGGCCCGGGAAGTTCTCTGATCCAAATTTACGGTGTCGGACAATCCGCGAGACTGTATCCTTCCAATTTGCGAGCGACTAGTAGATCGAAAGGCGGATCAGGAACGTATGATTCCCGACTAGGCTTCAGAGCTACATACTTCAATGCAACTCGACCGGGCAAAGTTCAAGATCCCTGTCTATCGGCTTGGACTGCTTTGGGGGCACCACTTTATGGGCAGGTCGCTCTAGATGACTGGGTCTTCCAGATGCGTGAGGATGGTCGAGCGGAAGCTTTGGATGTGGTGTTTTTGCGGCTGAGGCTGGAAATAATGAACTAGTGTCTGAAAATGTTTTCCTTCTCAGCTTTTTTTCCTTTTTCCTTTTTCCTTTTCCTTTTGATCAGCCCTCTTAGTCATCAAGGTTATAATTATAACAATCCCGATAATAAACCATGCCTTGGGGCTTTAGGTATCGAGCCCAGTACTTGTACGTGCGCAACGAAGAGCTGAGTGTTTAGTTACCATTTGATTTGCGTTTTATCATGAAATTTCATTAGTACAATGTGCACCAACATTCTGCTGATAGTATCTATGGATGTTGGTCGAGAGAATCACTGTTTATCAAGGTTAAGAGTTCAACTTACTTCGGAAGCCTTTTGTATGCTCGCACCGTAACCAAAAACCTCCATACTCTTTTTTGTTTCTTTGAACTGCAATGCCAAGCACAATTCACCTTGGTATGTTTCAAGTTGGTCTATTCAAGATTTAAAGATGCATCCATTGTTCCTCCATATTCATGTACCCTAAACCGGCTATCTTATGCTAATTATTCGTGATGGAAATCATATTCAATCATCGCCTATCGTGCCAGTCCAACACTTGGCCTTCGTCCCATCATGGTTTCCAGTTGGAGTAAGTCGATCGCATATTCCGGTTCGCCCTCCAACGTCTCTCGAATGTAGTCTATTGCTGTTATTGCCATCGACTTCGATGACTGATTATCCTCACTGGATGCGGGCGTATTGACTTGGAGTTCCACATGGGGATTGGCGCCATGGGCAAGCAAGGACTTGATCGCCGCCACCCATCTTTCCCGATTCAACATTAGTCTCTTACTGGCGTACGTTTCCATCAGGTGTGTCATGGTTGCGCTTCCTCTGGAGAAGTAATGTCGTCCTGCTTTCAGCGCTCGCAGCCAGACCTGGTCATCGGCTCTCGGGTTTGCGCCTGCTTCATACAGCACATCCAGTAGCCTGGTGTCGGGCATATCGTGGTGAAAGTCCAGGTAGTCTCCACTCAAGCTCACGCAGGCGCTGAATCCATCTCCCTTTGGACTCACCACATAAACGAGCAACTCCTGTGCCTTCTTGTGCCTTGATTCTCCATCCATCTGGTTCAATTTGTGTTGGACATACTTGACTAGGTTGGCCTGTACGACTAGGGAAAGGAAGTCTTTGCGTTTTGGTGACTTGCCCGCTTCCATAGGCTCGAAACCAGCCCAATGTCTCCGTAAGAGCCCAGGAAGTTTCCTATCGTACCAATCCGGATCCTCAACCAATGGCTTGTGATTATTCAAGGCAGTAAGCCAGGACCGCTGGTTAGACCCGTCGAGTTCGTCCAGCATTCGGGCGTACATTTCGATATTCTTCGTGTCTCCGTCAATTCTCTCAGCATAGCGTAAGGCATTCGCAACAATAAGCCAGGCATCGGGTCGGAATCGGACATTTGGCCATGTGAGAACGGGGGGCTGGATCGTCTCGAAAGCTTTAAGGTGTCTTACGCAGCCACTGAGCAATGAGAGATCAAGATCGATGTCATCTACTGGGTGGATACTCGGCAGGCGTTGCCATATGTCTCTGCGTCCTACCCATTCTTTGGTAGTCTGATGGTTGAATACCACACGGCGAGCTGTCTCAAGAGTGTCCGGCGCCGATTTCGATTCAGCTTCCAGAAGACCAACGCAACATACTTTGAGACGGCGTTGCATTTGGTCAGTCAATTGTTGAAGTGTAGTTTTGTTGTATGGTCTTGCAGTATCCTGGTTAACTTTGAGCTCGTTACGGTAAGGGTCCAGATATCCTTGGTCGGCAAAAGCCAGGGTAATGATGCTAGGCGGTTGCTGAGCCCTCAAAACTAGATGAAAGATACGACAAGCATCATTTTGATCTTCAGGTTTGAGGTTCTCTATCATTCGCATGTATAATCCCTCAGTTCCACCAAGTCGGTTTGGTAGGGAATTCAGGGTAGATCTCAGGGTGCGAAGGCTGCCGTCGATCACCATGTCGAGAGCGAGGCGTGCCCATAGTATGTCGCCTTCACTCTTTTGCGCCAGCTCAGCACATAGGTTCACTGTATCTGGCAGTCCCGGGGCCTCATCCTCTAGGCGGCCACCTATATATTCAGCAATGGCTTTTTCTGTGTGCTCCTGCATCCTGATCCTGGGGAAATCAGCAAAGGCATCTTCAAACTCGGGAAGCTCGCGAGAGCTAACAACGAATTTAATAATGTCTTTGTTCGCCATACTGTTGATTAGTTTACCAATCTCAGTGTGGGAGTCCGACCGCCACTTGCTGCGTCCCCACGATTCGTCACCTTCTTCCTTGTCATATTGTACCTCGATATCTCCCGGCTCATAATGGTCCTTTCGCTCCATTATGCGGTACTCGTCAATACCGTCGATGAAAACAACCAGGCGCAGTTTTTCGGACATGTGTGAAAATAATGAATAGAAGCCTTGGTTGAGATTGGTCGTACTGGTGAATTGAACCGGTGGTGGCCACGAACAGTCGAAGAAGCTTGGAAAAGCGACCTTGATCAAATCACGTCTTATCGACAGGATTTGGTACAAAGTGCTCCGGAGAAAGCCTTCGTACGTCTTTTGTATTCGATTACCGCCTTCGAACATAAAGAATCTGGCCATAATCAATTCGCCGCCCCTAGCCCAACCTTGTAGCAGCTCCTTTCTCATATCTTCTGATTTCCAAGCGTATTTCATCAGTGTTGACTTGCCAGATCCTGCTTTCCCACTAATCCAGAGAACAGGATCCTTGGAAGTTAAAAAGTCTCTGAATGGAGAGACCTTGGGTGACAATATCCATTGACATGTTTGGCCGTATGCTGGATCGATGCGCGATTCCCGCTCCATCATCGTATCAAAGTGCAAGGCGTTGAGAATATCTAATTAAGCCAAATTAGCCACGTACTCGAATGCACGTATATACGGGCGTACCTTGATTCCGAGGCTCTTGGGCTTCGATTTCCGCTTGAGAGGGTCCCGATGTGATTTTCTTTAAGTGCGAGACGAGTCGTAAATAGCCGGCATCGTCCCTGCTCTTATATCGACACAGATCCAGATGATTTGTTGGTAATTCATCCTTTGTTACATTGAAGTTGTCGTACACTACCGAATCCTTTGGCACCATGGTTTGCATCGTGCCTTTCCCCAGCTCAACTCCATTAGAATCATGAATCGTGTCGATCGATGCATGTATCGTCGTCGGTAACTTCTCTCTGATACACACGACCTTGATATCTCGCGAGATAAGCAAGAAGGTACTGTGTTGTGTCTCGAGGAGCAGGTTACTATCGCGCAGGGCACGTAACAGTGAAGATGAGGGCATCGAAGGTGAAAGAACCGCCGTCGCTGCGACACACTCTCCCAAAGATCGTTTCCCGGACCTGATGTGAGGAGTGCCCAAGAATATACATCCTATTGTACGTGGATAGACATTGCCGAGCTCCGCGTGAGCACCGTATATTCGCGACAGAGCCGCTGTGACCAACGCTTCCTTTATCAAGAGACCTCCCAATCCGTGACCAACGAAAATAATGGGGCGCCTTGTTCCGGCGCGGACGCGTGAGATATCACCAAGGAGACTCTCGGACTGCCCAGCGAACGTGTCACCAGAACTCAGCGTGCTAGACCATCCCCATGAGATGATTCGTACGCTGCGCAAATCCTGTCCTAGTAGATCGCGGATCCAGCAAACGCCTCCCTTGGTATAACTACTCAAGCGAGACCCAAAAAGTCCGTGTACGAAGACAATGTCGGTTCCTTCCTCCCCAGATTGAATTCCATCGTGAAGTATGCATGGCCCTCTCCCGTCGGCGCTATACAGTATCCTCTCCCGGGAGCTGCCAGCCGAGCTGCTCGTGCGACCGACACGTTCTAGGCGTGGTCCCTGTAGGTTGTCTCGTGAATCACGACTGCTCGCTCGAGTAAGGCGAGCAAGCGTCTCCTTGATCTTCTGCATGGTTCATTGTCGATTATGTTGATTTGCTCTAGAGAAGAGGAACATGTAGGAACAATTTATTTGACCATGACGACAGATCGGTGTGAAGTGCGTTGGGGCCAACGGGTTACCTACTGATTGCTTCTGCAAAAAGAAAAATGTGCGTTGATTTGTTGACCTCCCTGTAAGAGAGCTCATTCGGACAAGGGCCGGACGGGTAACCGTTACAGCCGGGACATGGTGCTGACATGGTGGCCCCCCTTGTCCTTATTACAGTATTGTATAAACAGCAGGGGTGTTGTTGAAGACGTGGCCTACGCGACACCACAGTATTTGGCTTCCTACATACTGCGTATACGTAGTACATATCTGCTTTCGTGGGTAGAAAACCCCATTTACGATTTCTACTTTGGTTAAACGCATGATTCGTAATTGGCCCACAATACACGGGGGGCGGTGTTCAATTTGCCACGGACTCGAAAGCAGTTTTCGCTTATGTTGACCGCTAAGTCTTAAGTCTTGCCGTTCAACTTCTCTACCCCTCCTACTGATTACTCCTCCTAGGGCAGGTATTCCGTACTATCCGTACTGCAGCATGTACCCTAGTTAGTGTGGACCTCTTCAGGGATTTTTAGGTCATTAGCGCTCCATAGCAAAGCAGAACGGGGTCTCATAACGCTGCATTCAAGGGATACAAAGAGACAGATAAGAGTCAAAAGCAATAAAACATTCTAATATATGATGTTGGTAGTAGGGAGCTCTCTAGCGCTCAGTACTATGTATACACTACGTTGCAAACCTACAGTAGGGACGCCCCCTTGACGCAATTGCCAAGATACCGATCTAGAAAGATATGCCTGCCTCGCCTAAACAGTTTTAGGTTACCGTTGCGGTTGTTCTGGGGTGTTAAGCAACTATACGGTTAGACTCTGCTGAGGTGGGGCCGGTCATAATTTGCTTCATTTAAACAAGATTTCCCTAGACTAGTAACTCCTGAAGCCACTAGACGAGTGGTGCGTGGAAAAATAGGGTCTAAGGATTGTGAAGATACCCTCCATGGTCCGAGCAAATTACCGTTGGTTTTAACCTGAAGCGTTCGATACTATCCTCGGATGAATACAGCATATCGCGCACAGCATACGCGAGACTCTTAAATCAAGGGACAACAACGAAAGTCCGAAGCAACATTACATAGTATACTACAGTACAGAGGAGGGGAAAGTGGAACCAAATAAGCGGGTTATGGGCTGTTATCACTCATCAGCAGCAATTTGACAGCCCCTGAGAAGCTCCTCTGTTACCCGCCATGAATTTCAAAGCATCTAGCTATTTTAAGTAAAGCACCCGTACTTGAACTCGCACTACTTCTACCTAAGTGAGCTTGTTACTTTAGTCTACGTTTCGTCCTCAAACAAGGTGGCTTTTGGACAGGTTCCAGAACCTCAGACGGCTGTTGTAGTACACTACTCACTACTCAATACACTGCCGTGTGTGTACGATTATACTCTGAAGGTTAGCACTCCCGTTGTGCGGATCGGATAAGGTTAGTATCTCGTTGGTCAGAAAACGATTCAGGACAACCCCACATGAACTGCAAGGGCTCAGCCAACTAATTGAAGAGGGATTTAATATCCCTGAAATGTTGATTTGTGATGATCAACAGGCGAGGACATTATCATCCGGTTACCTAGTCGAAGTCGAATTGTCATGTAACCGTCTCGTTTGTGCATATAACAATGATACAGTTGTTCATGGTCTGTTGGGAATGTAGTCGCATGACCTGCAGCACAACGCGGGCCGGAGGCGGTATCGAGCGGGAGACTTGGTCCCCGGTGTGGGGTGCGTTCCACCCGAATACTACTATAGTGCAAGGAACACCGACTAATTCTAGGCCATTAGCTAGTGTATATGTGATGCGACTTGCGAGCTCTTGGCGTTGGTTTACAAGACCTGCAGGACATAAGGTACGACCGCGATATGCCCGTTTCTCGGGTCAACCGGACAAATAGTGAATAGTAAACAAGAGTGCCAAGATGAACGAAAAGGGCTGACATAAGATGGACGTTGAAAGTGGTTGATGTTGGTAAGAGAGCAAGTTGCTAATACATGATTCTAATACTCCGTATATCGCCCGCTTTAAATGTTAACAAATCGAACCTCGAAGGTTTTGGATGCCCACTTTCAATAAGAATTACCCGCTTGTTAGCTGCAGCATTGCATGCTCATGAGATATACTAAATAGATACACTAGGTTGTCCAACAGGGATAATGACCAGATACTTTATCTACAAGTAAGCTAGCCCAGATTTTAGCTGAGATCATTATCGAAAAACAGCATGAGACTTTACGTATGTACACCACGGAAGGGGTATAGTGACTGAATCTGGCTCTGCCAGGTTCTCTACTTAGAGTAACATGACAAGCCCTCCACATGCAGTATAGTGTCATTAGTTCATATCTCGCAACAGTCCCATCTTCGTTCATAACTTGGCCCTCCCCACGTGGATTCTCCAGTCAGCAGGATCACCAGATCTCACGTTAAGTTACGAAGGCGTTGGGTTAAGCATTCACGTACAGTACTGATAGCTTTCTCCGGAGGCCGGTGGCGTTTATTCTCGTTTGATTTTCTCTTTCTCCGTCGGTTGGACATCATTAATATTTACTAAGGTACCAACTTCGCTCGAAAGAAGGACACGAGGCTTGTAGCCACGCCATCCTAAGGGCGTCGTATACCCACAACCCACCGGGATTCTGCATCAACGCTTTGACCCTAACCCCTTCTAATAGCTCGTGCCGTTCCGCGCTCGGATTGGAACGCAGGCAGCGCCAGGATGAAGACTACAATATTACACCTTGCTCAGCTTGTACGCTCTGCCTTGAAAACCTCTTTCTTTCACCACGTTGAGCCCACATCAGACCAGCCAGAAAAACCCACGGCATCCTCTGGTTCAGCATCTGCTCACTCACAACTTCATGGGGAAGCCTTGGCCGTAGCCACCCAGCTTGGTGGTAAAAGGTTGCATCTCTCAGACCTCACCAAGGTCTTTGCCTCGTGGCCCACAGCAACAAATAAGCATGCCAGTGAACTAGAGGCATTAGTTGATTCGCTGCTTGAGCGAATTGTTACGAATAAACGCAAGTTGGAAGCTCTAAAACAAGCCGACTTTGCTCGTCTCATGTCTTTGTTAGTCCCTTCGTACCAGCCCGCTCAACTGATTGCTAATGCCCCCTAGGTGGTACCCTGACGCAGAATGGCCAGAGCTCAAGGTTGCCACGGCGTATTCAGTATGGATATTCGTGTGGGATGATGAGATTGATGCTGGTGATACAGATGCCGCAGCCAATGAGGAATTAGCTCAAGCATACTACAGGCAATCTCTTGCCTATATTCATAGTGTGTTAGGTCTCGATGGGGGCAGTCAAAGTGACATCGAGGCACCCCACCAAAACATGACCCTATTCGCAGATGTAGGCCGTGGGGTAAGGGAAACAACCGATATTCAACAACGGCAGCGATTCTTCGACGAGCTAGAGAATTTCATGCTACAGGTCGGAGTAGAGCACACGCACCGGATGGCCGGAAGCATACCGACTACGGAAGAGTACATGAACATACGATCGGGGTCGGTCGGATGCGCCCCCCAAATTGCCATCACGGAGTAAGTGTCCATTCGGTTCTGCTCCAAGTCACAAAGCTTACATGTCTATAGCTACATGTTGAAGATAAGACTTCCCGAAACAGTGATGGAGTGTGCAGCCATGAAAGCTCTCTGGAGAGAGACTATCCACATATGTCTCATCCTCAACGACGTATACTCATGTCAAAAAGAAATAGTAAGTTTGACAGCTCGACCTGTTTCATGATGATCTAACTTTGATTGTAGATCCAAGGCTCACTGTTGAACATTGTCCCAGTCATGTTCAAGAACATGAAGCAGGAGGACCAAAAGAGTATGGACGCCGTGTCAAGGGATCTAGACATTGCTTTAAAGGGAGCAATGGAAAGATTCGAAGCTGCTGCAAAAGAGCTTGGCGAAATAACACCGGAAGATGCACAGTTGCATGGCAACATCCTTGACTTCATCAAATGGTGCCGCTATTTCACCACAGGCGTCCTCTACTGGAGTCTAGAGTCACGTCGCTATGGAATGGCGAAATGTATTAATGCGGATGGCACTTTGAGTATTATATTGTAATAGCTTCGGAACGCCGAAGTCTCTTGGGTAGGTATCATGACGGTGTTTGTCTCGGTTATTGGCGTTTAAGAGTACAGTATAGCAGAGTAGCCCTTATTAATTCGACGACTAAGTACTTGAACGACGAACCTCATTGTTACATCGTGAACCTGAACCTGCAGATGCAACCTCTCACCTGTGCGTCAACAGGAACACGTGGAGTGGCGTTGATACCCCTCTCCGTAAGCCCAGGATCTTCCTTGTAATTTTCGCCTACTGTACTAGGCAGTACTATGTACATCGTCTTACCAGAATAATTTGCCCGTTTCGTTTCAGCTTCCAGGATGCTGAGCTTAGCGATGCCCTAGATGTCGGGGCTTTTTCCAAATTAGCAAGTGTTTCCTAATTTGGACAAGTACCTCAAATGCTATTTGACTTTAATGCAGGACTAAGCTGTTAGTACTATGCTAACAACTACCGAGGTAGTGACCCGGACTTCCGCGATATTTATTTAGAGCCATACCATACCAATTCTGATGTTACCAGTATTATTCTTACCCGCGCGAACCGCGGGTCATATCTGTTACCAGTTGTTTTATTGGTACGGTGAATACCGTTACCATGTCTCAGCAATTTAGTGGCATCGAGATGGCCATGAATGTTACGGGTAAGGGTCTCTTTCTCCAGGATCATTTGAAACATTAGTCTTGGGACTACACAGTTCAAATCCCGAATGTGGATGCTACGTTGCCATTCGTGTCTTAGTTTGGATAAGGTGTACTTTTGACAGTGAAGTCTGTTTTGACCTACCGATGGTCCGCAACGAATACGAAATGTGGTTGAAGTCTACAGTAGCTTCTCGCTGTGTATGAGATAGCAGCTGATTTAGTCATACAATTCGGCCTCAGATACAGGCCATAACAGGTCGTCCAGCGACAGTCGCTGTCATCGGATATCACCGAGTCAATCAATTGGAGATTCAATCAGTGATTTTTTTACTAGTGCGATGAATGCCGCAAAACCTGGAGGGGACGTAATCTGCGTCGTGAGATAGCTACCAATTAGTCCAATTGAAATAAAAAATTCCACAAAACGAGATCAATCGTTCAATGAATGGAAGAAGGTTGCTGACACGAAGATTAATGTATGAACGATGATTGCATAATCGCTGTTTTGGATGCGAAATTGAAGATTATTCTTGTGTTGGGTTGCGATTCTTAGAATGCCTTACTGAAGCCAGTCCCAGATAGTAACCATCATGACATCTTACTACCTCCTTGAAGCAGCATAGAATAGACCAGACATCTCAGACCTGCCCCAGCCTCCGCCGGTCCTACGGCATTCCAGCATCTGAACGTACCTGAGCCGTTGGTGTAATGCAAAACCTCAACGCATCTCGCCATATCATAAAGGGCAGCTGTTGATTTAGCAAACATAGGCAGCCACGGCGCGTCTCTAAGACAGTGAATATATCATAGCGACGGCAAGGGTAACAATGTGGCGCCGAAGCATGCAGGTCCCAGGGGGATAGTGAATGGCTGAGCCGGACTATCATCTAATTCCAGAATCTTGCAACTCCCACCGCTTATTGTGTACAATGCGATTTGATTTTTTTTGGTCCTGATCATGCCGCTGGCAGCCTTTGAGCCTTGCGCAAACTGCACCACAGCCTTGCCTCAGTTAGTTTCATAGCTAGGCTCAAAGAAGCAGGATGTGATGCTTTCATTAGCCATATAACTTGCAATGCTACTTCCCTCAGCGACCTAGCGGAGTGCCGAATGCATTTTAGATGTACCTAGGTATATTGGTGAGAAACCAAGCAATACGATATGTAGTATTTCTAAAATCTCTGTGTAACAACAACACATGTCCCGCAACTCCAACAATAGCTCACTGCCAAACAGTGGCATGAGACATGCGTATACGAAGGTCGGGGCCTAAATTACCCAATATCTTTGGCGGCGGCTTATAGTGTAAATAAAAAGTTCCACATACTGTTTGTCACACTTAGCTGGGGGGGGGGGGCGCGCCCCCCCGCGGGGCGGGGGGGGCGGCGGCGGGGGGGATGGGTGTGGGAGGGG